>DWGW01000157.1:0-18355 GCA_018247775.1 Udranomia orcinus
ATATAAAATTCCGTTGAAGCCTTTTTTCCATAAACATAAGTACCGATGCCACACGGTACATCGGCGCGCCCGCGTCAAGGATCGGTTGAAAGGTCGTTTGGAAGGACATTTTTTTGTACTGAATTATTTATTGTGCATTCGGCATGTGGGGACCGTTTGTACCGTGAGTACTCTATGTACGTGCCCGCATGTCACATTTCTGTTTTACTATAAGGATGGTATAGAAATGATCTCATTTATATTGCTTAGTTTGAGCCATATGATACGAGAATTTATTCGTTTCTGCAAATAATTAAATCTATAGACAGCAATTTGATTTTGTTAAATAATTAAACTTTGCTAAAATATTAAAACACGGAAGCTTTTCAATATAAGCAAAGTTATCACACGGCTTAGCCTCACATTTTATTAGGATACACAAAATGTAATTGGCAGATATTTTCAACACCGCTTCTGCTACGGTACAAAAACATAAATTTAATACGTTGTCTCTAAACGAACCTCCACAAAAACTGTTCAACACTTTATTACTTTGATCACATCGTGAATCACAACCAGATTTGGCGAGGGTTAATGACCCAAATATGTTTAGCGAAGTGTTCAAGGCTAATACCGACTAATTTGGTTTTCCGAGCAAAAAATAACTGGTATCTTAGAAGGCGATCAATTGATTTGTTTTCGTCGACGGCCCTCGGACGGAGGCAAGTTGATTTTTATTAGGCGATTATCCGTTAAAACCGTTATTGAAATTCACAATTTCGTTTGAGCTCATACATGCCTACGAATAGTAATGACGTGAATTAAGAAAGTCGACGTTCATATATAACATACATAGCAGACTCGGTAATATCCGAACGAAAGATGTTTATGTAATATAATATTTATAGGTTATCCTGTCACTGGTACTTAGAAAATAGATCGTTTGAAACGAAAATAATTGAGAATAGTTTTTTAAACAATACAATTATTATGGTAATGACTGGTTCAAAGATAGACATTGGAATTTTGTATAGGCACATCTGCTTGCCGTATTTAGGCATGTTGCAATAATTATTTTGACGTACTCTCGACACTAATGATTTTCAAAGAGCGTGGTTATTTTTAAACTATGTCTCAAAACAATATGAATATTATACATCCTATTTTTTAAGAACATCTTATCTACAAATATGTTTATCTTCTTATTTTGTGACAGGTTAAAATGCAAAACGCAGCTCAGATTCTTTATACAAAATATTATTATATATGTCAGTAGCCAAATTGTCCTCAAGTGTAGGAGATCGTGGGCGACATTTAGTAAATTGCTCCAAAATACCTACACGAAATGATTATCTTTTATAGCGGCTTGATACAACAATGGATGTAATGACCTTACGTTCGAGATTTAAGACGAGTGCGTGGAAGTATTCGCCGTTTTGTTTTTTTCGCATAGTAATGACAGTCTATGGTGTAGAATTTGTGTCTCAAAAAAGTGTTGCCATTTCAACATACATTTAAACTAGAACCAGTCAGTTACTTCAAGAATATAGCAATCTCGTGTATAATAGATTTAATATCGAGTGCGTGAGCACATGTACTGATTTTTTTACATAATTACAGTTCGCGGCACATAATTTAAAAACGTCTCAGTGTGGCCATTTCAAAACAACGTATAACCAGCACTTACATTGTAGTTACATTGAGGAATAAGCACTGGTGCCGCCGCCTTTATATTCCACTTTGAATACATTAAAATTATGGCGATATCCTGATAGTGGTAAATAGAAAACATTTTTAAAAACGGAAAGGTTATTCCTTAAGCCGATAAAGGTTCCACGCTGCTCCTAGGTGGTCTTTAATGTGTTTCGATAACATGAGTAATGCTTTGTCTAATGACGGATTACAGTAAGCGCAGGATTTATCTTAACAATAGAACTAGGAGTTGTTGGAGGTATACGAAGAACACCAAAGATGTATGGAGTTAATTTGTCGCGTAGAAAATATCTGCATATTTTTTACGTATAAAGAACAATAATTGGCAGTAAATTGTAATTAATAGGCAGAATGAATTGGTCACTATATTTATAACTGGTTTCTAAGTTTAGATATTATGTAGAATATAATATTAAGTGAACGTTGTGTATTACAGAATTCGGGACGAAGATAAGCCAATGAATAGTGATGTTCCGTTATCGTTCTAGACTAGGCATAGAATTTGCGATGCAGCTAATGCGGTTACTTGAAGCCGGCGTTCCCATAGAATTTTATAATATCAATCATGCGAATGCGATTCGACGTTCGTTTTATTGTTTCCGCTATATAGGCAATTGGTTATACTGATTACTCTTCTATCTTCGCGGGTAAACGATAGCAATAACAAACTACTTTAAGTTTATTGAATTTATCTCATAAGTAACTCAACCTGAGTTTTTCAATGAATTTTTAATTGAAAATATTTTAAGAAAAGTATCAAAGAATCTATTTGGAATTCAATTAACTCTGGTGTTTATTATCGGAATTTCCTCCAGTGTTTCTTTAAACTAAGGCATCTTAGCATCTTTATAATTTACGTGTATATAGACGCGTACTAATTAGCCGATCTTTAACTGAAACGAGCAGCTGGGAACTAGAAAAAGATGGCTCGCGTCAAAAAAGGCGCGTAAGTACTCACATCAATAAGCAGATGCCTATTATAAAAGTATAGTGGGCAATTAAATACAGGCTGTACCCGCATACACCTATCTTGTATACGTTCGCGAAACTTGTGTGACGCGACTTCTGCGGGGACATGTGTGACCGTTCCTAGAATAAATGCCAAAGCATCACATGTGTAGCATCTTTCAGTCGGACTACAAAAAATAATACTTGAAGACCCGAATTCGCGTACTCAAACATTAACAACAGACGCGTTCAGTAAAGTTGGTTGTTTGTCGCTAATCCGTTTTTAGTCTCATTTACATGAAGATCTGTGTACCTGAGAATCATATTTTATAATAACAGTATTATACTAAGAAGTGCAAGATGTATAATAGAATTTAGTTGTTTTAGTTCGCGATAAGTAGTAAGTAATTGTAAACGGAACACGATTTTAAAATAATCTTCCAGACCGAGCATTTCTGAGAACAGATTACAGCCTTTATGAATGTAATCGGAATATTTTTTTTACGATCGCCAATCTTTGAAAAGGCGAAACCTTAAAAAGGTAACTGAAATACAATGGAAGACGGATACAATGGCATTGCCGGCCACATGGCGAAATGTTTTATTCTTTTTGAGTAATCAAAAGATGTTCATTTTTACTGTTCATTTATGGCTGTAATCGTTTAAGCCTGTAGCTAGTGCTTTTTTTTACAGTTTGGTTTGGTTTAGCCATAGATATATGAGCTAAACCTTTTATACCCAGCAAATTGTCTTTATATTTCTAAACTTGTAAAAACATGCTTATAATGATTTATACTTCACGTGCAAATTTTTCTTAAAAAAATATAATTATTATTAAAAACAAACACGTTTAAATCTAGATTTATGTATAAGTAAATATTGTTAGGTACTTTGGATTAAGAAAGGAGTCACTTAGACCGGACCCTTGGCCTTAATATTAAGTAAATAAGTTTGCGCCTGAACGTTAATTTATGATCACGAGCATGTGAGTGTAGGGCCGTAACCCGATTCATTCTGGTTATAAAGCCCTCAAACTAGTTAGACATACTAATAATATAACTATAATATAATAATATCCTAACATTTGTTTTAAACATTAAGGTGGTAAGAAAGCATGCAGGTCAACTAAGTTGGAACGCCTCAGTTAAGTCTCCCATACCGCAACCTTCAACAGAACACAGCAGCAAGAACACTGCTGTTATAAGGCAGAGATAGGTGTGGTGGTGTCTCCAGAGTCAAACCATGAAATCATCGTACAAAAAAGACTGTTCGACTTCCACGTTCCACAAGATAATTAGCGAAAAACGTGCTAATGCGTATTTTATCGCTATAAATTGTTTCATCTTGATGCGTTTTTAATGAAAGAGTCTATCAATTGCATAATAGGTATTCGAATAACGGTATTGTTTAAGTTATATTGACATTGTGATTTGAACGAAAGCAACGCGTTGAAATCTTTTGTATAGGGGCGCATCGGGAGATGGAATTTGAATAATACTCATATTCAAACAATTAATGACTATCATTTTTTTTTTCATAAATTTAACGTTATATGGTTAAGAAATTAAACTGAGTATACGTGAAATACGTATACTCAGTTTAATTTCTTAACAACATGTTAAAATAAAACGAGAAGTTGAACGTGAAAATATTTTATTAAAAAAGGAAAATTCAAAACCAAAAATATTTAACAAAGGGCACATAAAAATGCCATAACTTAAAATAACGTTTTAGCCTCTACAGTGAATGTAGCTGATTTATTCTAGTAAAGATAGTAAATATGTTGCTTGGTATTTATGAGCTTTATTCGTCTCATTTTATTTCGATCGTCTTAATAGAAGTTTGCGAAATTGTTATGAAATTTATTGACAACATTAAAAAGCGGGTTCCCTTTATTAACTCGCCCCTAATGCGCCCCTACTCGTAGCGAAATAGGGAGACCCTGTGACCTTCGTGGTCGGGTCGCTTGCTCACTTGCCCTTTCCCGTAGTCAGGTGCGGAGTCACCTGTAATTACTTGCTATTTTATTTATCATTCGCCCTTTGGAAATGAGTGGTAGTGAGATAACGCATGCGGGCCACTTTCCGTAACGGTACGATCGATTCGTCTTTGTACCTGCTAATAAACTCATGTATAACGAGTTTAACACGTCCTAAATGCTATTTTTTACTTTTTACGCAATCTTTTATTTTTGTATACAAAGATCAAACTAGATTTTTTGTTTGAGATTCTGCACTTATTAATGGTGTTTGGAATTTTCTGCTAGATTACCTGCATCAATAAGAACTGTTTATAATGAAAATAAATGAAGTTATCTAACGTGACCATAGATCATAAACGTCAAATTACGTATAACATCAATAGACGATTATAAAAAATCCATAAAACAAACATAGAACTACGCAAGTGAACCGGTTAAATCACCGTGCAAGCGACATACAGTAGCGCACGGTTAATTATATTTAAATGACAATTGAGATTGCGGTGAGTAACCTAAATACAAAGCGCGATGGCCGGCGGAAGCGGCGCCATTGTGCGGCAATCATTGACACCTCTGCCTACATCATCCGGTCAATTCCTGTCTCGTGCTGTGACGACTTCACTCGCCATATATGCATTGTAATCGATCGCGATGATTCTACTCAATGGTTGACTTAAATGTAGGTAGCGATTAGACAACGTTCAGTTGCCAACGGAAACCTTAATTAAAAATATACAAAATAATTTATGTTTTTAATTACAGTCAGTAAGAAATATTATCGAGATCAACTTATATTTTTTATCAGCAAAGGTAGTATTTTGAATATTTTTGAGATCAAGAAATACAGTGCCAAAATATCCAAAGTCATTTATACCGCACATTAAATTACAGAGACCGCAGAGTAAGACGTAATTTTGAGGTCTAATTTGAGAAGCAAAGCTGTCTATGTCAATGATGTAAGGAGGTCACTGCCGCTTATGGACGTAACTAAAAGCGTTTGCCAAATCAATTGGAGACAAAATCGATTGCTGATCACTGAGGAGTGGCTTCTAGTAATTCTGCAGCGGTTTATTAGAATTCAAATAAAAATATTGTTCACAAAGATTACCCTCTTATTTACCCGAACATAATTTATATGTACCCACATAATCTAAAATAATCTTAAACTGAAATAAAAACACCCATTACAATTTAAACTGACGCAATTGGAACTCAAATCGCCTTAATACTTAACAATGGAAACAAAAACGAGAAGCCGAACGAATCATATGTGTGAGGAATTGCAGAAAATTTTAGCACATCTATGTAAGCAAACATGTGCGAAGAGTCGCGAACACACGACAGTTATATCAGTGATTCACGTGTTGTTGCTACTTGCCCGTTAGCATATTGAATGACGATAGAACCGATTGTTAAAGACGTACACAAGTCTGAAACCTCAGCCAATAAAAAGCAACCGCCGATTTTTGAATTACGACAACGTTTGTAAAAGTAGGTAGGTACTAAAGTCAAAAGAAAATGGCATTCGGAATAAGTGATGATCTTAAGTTTACTTAGGGATCACGCAAGCCCCACATGACCGCAGGTAGATGCGAGTTGGCACAGCGATCCGAGAACAGGATTCTGTCCAAGCACGGGCATCCCTTTTTTTTCATGGCGACAAGTGGCCGTTATGGAGGAAGTGATAAATAAACGAAACGTTATGTTCGACGCAGTTACAAAAAGTTATTCCTAGAATGCAAAACATTGGATATCTAATGCTAATATTCATATGTTTGTAATACACAAATCTGTAGATTCAATAAAATAAGAAAAAACATGCCAGCGAGGAAAAAATAAATTTTGCAAACTCACACATGCACTACCAACTGAATCGCGTCATTATGCCATTCAAAACAAAATTAAAGAAAGAAGGTTGAAGCAATGAATGTTCTCTTTATAGTATTTATGTTTAAGTATATTGACACTTACCGGCACAGTCTTTATCCTTTTTCGAAAGAAGAGCTATAGGAGCGTCATCAAGAGGAGAGCCGGGACACAGCGAGTCTGCTTTACTTGCCAGCAACTCCTGGCCCTCTTGAAGCCCGAGTTGCTGTTCATGCAGCCGCTTCTTGATAAGGAAGATCTTCGGCATCTTCGATCAATTAAGTTTAGCACTGCACTGGAATCCTGTTCGTCCGTATCACAACGTCTGTAAAATTCACCCCGTCCTAACTCGATCAACACAACTTTGCATCATAACACTGCACGGTAAGTTTCCTCGCGTCGCTGATGTTTGTTTAGTGCGGAGCAGCTAGCGGCACATGCGGTACCGTTGGCCGCTGCGAAAGGACTGAGAGCTAGTAGGTGTGCGGTGCCCGCGACACCGTTGCCCGAACAGGTCCGCCCGCGCCCGCGCCGGCGCCGCCCGCCCGGCCCCGTGCGCCCGCGCCGGCCGCCGCCGAACCACCTCTGCACGCCACAAATACAGATTCCAGTAAAAGTGCTTGTGCATACGATCCTGTAATAAGTCCTGCAAAGCCGCGCTTTTGTACTTCCCTTTGATAGTATTGTCTCTTTATGCATGTCGGCGTTTTACTAACAGATTTTTTTAACTAGTAAAAATTTATGTTTCTTTAAACGATATCTATATAGCTAGCAGAAAATGTAGAAGTTTTGTGTGGTTATTGTTCTTTTAGAAAGGAAAGTTTTCATGGTTGCTTAAGTTTAGAAAAATGAGGAACCTATCCTCATTTTAGAATAAGAATAATAGAATAAGAACAAATAATGTGTTAATGTAATTTTGATTATAGCTTCATGAAATACATAAAATCTCACAAGTTTGCCATTCGAAGAATCATTTGCATTAAAATTTGTGTCAAACGAATAAACGAATGAATCATAAAAAATCGAGGTGTAGAAGAATTAAATTTAACTGAGAATTGCAAATTCTTCGTAGATATAATATTCTTGTAGAATGGCGAAATTAATTCTAGTGCTTTGCCTATGCATATTGTAATATTATACGAAAATATTACAATATGCATAAGATTAAAAAAAAAATCGTAGAACAAGGCAATGTCGGCACTTTTGAAAATTTTAAACTAGAAAATAAAAGCAGCAACATAGATAGTGAGCAATAAGCGAAGGGTATGCCTAACTGAGGATACATAGCATAATATATAGCATAAAGGAGCAATAAAACAAAATCAATAAAGTTTACAACTACTTACCCATTGTCCATATGAATTTTTGAATAGGATCTTTTTATGACGTCTACATTTAGCCCGGCGTCTTTGTCGGTAAAGTACAGCGCCTCATCATAATAACATATTTTCTGTTACCGTTTTTGTTCATGGTTGTCTAATTTCGGTTCTAACTCTGTTATTACTGGTGTACATTTTGTCACAATAACCAGTTCAACCCATTGATATTTTGCGTTGTTAAGTGTTTGCCAAATAATACTTCCGTCTTTCGTCGGCTCGTGTAAGCTGCCCATAGTTCCGCTTCTCATATGCTCACTTCCTTGGAATTGGCTGATAGCATTAAAAAATTCTCGAGATTTTGGAAAAATAAAACCTTGCGAACCACGAAACCTCTTGTCATTATATCCAATGCAAAAAGATCCTTTACGAATTCTGAAAATTGGGAACACCACAAAAAGATTAGTGAGATGCTTACTTATTGATACTTCAAAAATGTATACATCCTTAATCCGAGGGTACATTTTAAACCTTCTAATCCTCATTTGAAAAGTTAGGACTTTCCTATGATATCTTTAAGAAATCGCAGACGTGAATTAAACGAATTTACGTATTTTACAGATAACAAGATAAAAAATAATGTGCTTTAGAAGTTATACCCGAACGTAAGCACCAAACTGTCATTAAAGTTGTTCCCTATGAAAATCTTAATACCAGTATTCAACACATAGATAATTGACTATGTAATAAATTGAACGGAATAGAAAACTTAAAAGGTATATAGTAAAACAAATATTAATAAGTTCTCCAACATTTGGCCAATCTTTAAATAATTCATATATGATTATCCCGTTCATGTATTTACATAAATATGATTCAACTGATATACTATAAACGATAATCCATCAAAAGCTAATAAGAACGATAAAATTTAGGAGGTCAAGTTTTACGCCAAAATAAAACTTTATTTTAACCATAATAAATCACTGTTTATTAAAAAATGTTCCTAACGAGTCCATAAAGTGGCGAGCTTTGCTTAAACAAATAAAACAACAGTAATGCGCTACCGGTCGCCTGTTTACTTTTTAGGTTCCTATAAAAAATGGAAGTGATTTCTGCGTTAACCGCGTCATGAGTTTTTGCTCCATCACAAAAGGTAGCGCGTTTCTTAAAAAATATACAACAAATTACTTATGTCTAGTAAATGTCACCAAAACGTTTTTTTCAGTGAAGAATTTTTCTACAGTACCAAACTTATTAACATTGCTATAAAAACTTTGTCAAATTGTATCGGTAGCAACATTTATAAAACGCAAACATATAAAACGCAAATTTTCTCGCACTTAAACTCAAACTCTTGCCTCAAAAATTGTTTCAAGTGCAACCCTCCTCCTTTAATTTTGAATCGATCGGGAAGTCCTTCGACTATAAAGAAGTTGTTTTGAACTTGAAAGTGATTTGAATTAATTACTTTGTAAAACTTTGAAAAATGGTGTCTGTTTTGATATTGAGGTAATAATCTTCAATGCGACCCTTAAATGTCGAATGTACTCTTGGTATTCTCGAGCTCGAGAAGTCTTTACGATGATAGTCCTCTTAGTCATTTCCATATTATCAGCTTAAGCACTATTAGCCGTTAAATTGTCCTAAGATGGATTGAGTGTGGTATTACTGGCCGAATTGTGTTAGTTCAATGTTCTGCTAGATTTTACTTCTATCATACCATAAAAGAGGTACTTGTAGTCAATGGATACCAAAAACTGGTTGTGTGTGTGTGTTAAAGTTGAAATCAATGGAAAAATCGATTAAAATTTTACCATTTCGCCATTTTGGCATTCGAAGTAATTAAAATAATTACTTTATCCAATTTAGATCTAAGGACATGATCACAGCTGTAACATACTATTTAAAATTAAAATATACACACTTGTCATGTCAATTACATTGATAACTATCAATCCTAATGACCAACACCGCCCACTTGATTCTGGTTTCATAAAGAAAATTATAACAGCGCTGCGAAATAACTGCGAGAAATTTCTAGTTACGAAGCGTACTTCAACAAAACATGGTTATTGAATCACAAAGAGGCTTCAATCACGTATCATCTTTTTTTCTCCTCAATGCACGTGATTTAAAATCGTGCTGTTCTGTCGTGCAAGCTCCTCAATATCTATAGAGATCAACGTGGCCTAGAGTTAGGAATAAATGAAGGTGGTAATAATATTTATTAAAGGAAATTACTTCACTCTATAATGAGTAATATGTACAATAGAACCGACGTAACGCCAGATTATAAAAGTTACACGTTACCTGTATCGGTAATAAAAAGAATAAATTGTATGGAGTGGTCGTTTTATGCAACAAGTATAGGGTTGATACAATTTTCTCTTCTTCTTTCCTCATTCTCTCTTTAAGTTCACAGGGTTGTCTGTTAGACTATATTTTTAATGAAGGTGTTCATTAAGATTGGTAAAGTATTAGTGAGTTTGGAGAATTGTAGAATCTTCTGTACGCTATATGTTTTATCTTTGTTGATATAGATTATTTATTAGATAATAACGTATCTCGTATAATCTAAATCATAAATATTGGATTCAAGCTCTCGAAGCGATCCACCACCAGTATTAAATACAAAAGCCATTGACGGAATAAGTTGATTTTACAGTTAGAATTCAAAAAAAGAAAAATTAATTTATATAAATTTATAGCGCAACGTTAGGGCTGCCACACTTTGTATTTACATAAAGTCATAAGGAGCTGACAAGGTTAGGGTTGCACATTTTAAAATTATAATTAGGGTTGCCACACTTTTCATTTTTTTCGATTTTATAACGATATAACATTATTATTGCCAAGTCAATTTCTTACAGCATCAGTGGCGGGCGGCGTGCACGTCGATTGCGCAACCGGCCTGCGCCGTTCCGCGCTAGCGCCTCGGCTCAAGTTCTTGGCTCTAACCTCTTTCGAGTTTAACTAGAAGCAGTGGTGGGTTACTAGCGCCGATACTTATGTAATGTTGTAGGGTACCTGCGATAAACGACTAGGTTTACTTTGTTACTCGCATTACTACGCTTGCAAATGTATCATGTTGAATGAGTACTATGAAATACTGGTATCATTGGAGAATATTATTGTAGTCACCATTTTTACGGTTCTCAGGAGTATTTTTCGGAAGACGAAACCTTTTCTGGAATTTAATTGGATTGTATTGAAGAATTTTACTGAATTGGAAAACAGACACAAAGACCGGTACGCAATGTTTGGGCTCATAATAAAAACACATAGCCCCGAAATCTACTAAACGTTTAATTAGAATTTACAGTAAATAATTTTTAAACAAAAAATTAAACAATCTAAACATTGTTCATGTTAACAAAATGTTTTACCTAATATATACGACCATATTATAGGAAGTTGAATATTTTTCTTAACTCATTTAAATAATATTGATTAAATTTACTGGTTTCATTCATCAACTCTTCCATAATAATAACGGTCATGTTAAAATTAAAATATTTGAATATTAACGGATCTAGAAGTTGAATTATTTCTGTTTAGTTTTTACAACACTAATACAACATTTTAATGTTAGGAAAAATATAGCAAAGGACTTGAAAATACCAGATTACCTGTACGAGAGTTTTTTGTAAGAGTAGTTAGTTAGCTTTACAGTAATTTTGTCAACTTCTGCCTTCTTCTATACTACATACACTTTAATGCATATTTTCGTAATTTTATGTTATAAGTTAAGAAACGGTTTATCCTAAGGTTGTATAACATGTTATCTTATCACTTTCTATCAAAAACCTGGGAAAACCCGCAGACGTAATTTACCACTATCGTCCCCCGTTCAATAGATGTTCGCGTTCCTCTACCAAAATGGGTAGTATTTAATAACAATCGAGTTTTATTTCACTTTAATCATTGTTAACTCATTCTTACAGAATATTTAACCTTCCATTCCGTTACAAACATAGCATCTACGACTCGTTGCCTCAGACGCTGTCGCTCTGCATACCAATTGGGAAGCATGTAACTTAATTGAAGCGAAGGAGCCGTACTCGTAAGATTTGTGAATCTCTGGCAGATGCATCACCAGATTCAAGTGTGTCGTTGATACAGATCGCGACAACGGTACTCTTTATGCATTCCCGATGCGTGCGTTACCCCAGCAGTAGTTGATAGCCCCTTGCTGGTGTGGATCGCACGTGGCATTAACTTGGTTGCTCCAAGTTAAGCAACAGTACGCGGTCTATTACTGGACAAGTCCTACTGGTTACTCCTGCCAGATATTTGATTAATTTTAGCAACGCGCGGATGCACGTACGGGTTATACTTAATGTTACTCCAGCCAGTCAGACTTGTGTATCATTTGAAGGCAAAAGAATATTAGTCTAGACGTAGTGTACGCAAGGAGGCGAAGTAACTGGATGTGGAGAACTAAAAAATTAGGTTCAGTGGTGCGCTTGGAAGATACCGACGACTACGTCTACCAACGGACATAATGTTGACTGATGATGATGTTAGATAATTAGTTCGCCTGATTGAATAACTGAAACCTAGATGTTTGAATATGTCGGCTAACAATAGCTAGTGATTTTTGTTTTCTCGAAGCTAGAGAGAAATATATTCCAATTTTCCGGCCGGAGTAACGCACGCTTCCCGATGATTGCGCCCGAGCATGCGCAATCTTCCACCATCTTGTGGATCTGTACATTAATAGCACGGTGTTCGTTTGTAGCTTCATGTCTTAAATCACGCACATACTTCTTTTCTTTTAACTGTAATTGCAAGCACATAGCTGGTGGATAAAATCGTGACGTGACGACGAACAAGTTCCAAATATATACTGATACCTGAAAAAGTAACTAAGATTTCCTAAATTTGTTGTAAAATAAAATCTTCAATCAAATCCAAAATCTTCAATATTACCAAAATTTTAGTTAATTTTTCTTTAAGATACAGTATACATTCTTTCTTTAAAATATGATATCCGATCTGATATATTATGAACACCGACCGATATTATACTGTATATACCAATTAATAAACAGATTCTTAACAAAACTGGTAAAAAAACCTTAAAATGGGATATTTAGTTAATTTGTAACTGAATTAAAATAATTTAGGAACAGCTCTAAGTCTATTTCAATAACGCACTGGCGTATCGTTCGATCACTTACAAACATAATAAATATAATAAAAAAGTAATGTCACACATACCGAGTCAATAGCTGAGCTAGCAAATAAATTGCTTAGTATTAATGCTAAGAACCGGTTTAGTGATTACACTCAACTGGACAGTCATATTATTCAATTGGAGGCACGAGCCTTCCTCGATGGAAGAAATAGCGTTACGTTGTTACCTTCGATGTATCTTATTAATTTCAATTACAACGGATGACGGCACTTTGAAAGTTTGTTGACATCGACAGAACCAATGATTGATTGGATTGATCGACACGTACCAATGGCATGAGCGTATCTCTCTATCATTTTGCATAATATCTGAATTCCTATCCGTGATTTAAAGTAGCTGTTTATCTGAATGGTTTTAATGAACTCTTCATTTAGTGATTTAGCTACTCAATTCAAATTAAAGATGTACATTTTTGTAAACATTCAACGTAGTCGATTTACACGTGTACTTGTATCGTGTCGTATTGTGTAATATCGTAACAATTCTGTATTATTACGATATTTCATAGCGAATAGGTAAGCCACAACCGACTATGGCACGATTTACATTTAAAACACACTAACTGTATAAGTTGTATTTCTATAACAAGATCAACATGAATCAAATGTCACTTTCGTCGTATACT
Organism: Udranomia orcinus; assembly: GCA_018247775.1. Lineage (NCBI taxonomy): Eukaryota > Metazoa > Arthropoda > Insecta > Lepidoptera > Hesperiidae > Udranomia > Udranomia orcinus. Next base: position 13,632 of record DWGW01000157.1, read on the forward strand.
TAAACATTTAATTGATTCAACTTGAGTGAATTAACATTCGATTAAGACATCAAAACCACAGTAGCGGCGAGAGAATGCCGCTGGCTTCGTTTGTTGATGGGACCCCAAGAATTGTTACAAGAATGGTTCGTTACGTGAATTAACCGTCAGAAAATTCTCAAGCGCTTATGTTCGTATATTATGTACTATGTACTTATACCGGTTGTCAAAAGGCTGTGGCGTGGAGCCGGCGAGCGCAGGAGAGGGGTTGGGTACAGCGACCGCAATTCTGCTTCAAAGCACCACAACGCTGTAAAGTAACCTGTTGTTGTTTGAAATTGGACTTTAATTCCACGTAATAGATGCTAAAATGTGATTGTAGGGTAATGGTTCGTGCGCTCTTTGGTGGTGTACACGAGCAGCGTTGCCACACCGCAGCGCCCAGCCACCATTGCCCATTGCCAAGATCACGGACCGGACCGGCGAATGTCAGCCACGTCACGACCGAGCTTTGTGCTATTGCGGCCGAATAGTTCCGAACTGAGTACGGAACGCAGGCGTCACGATCACATGGAGATGTTAGAGATGATATTAATTTGAAGAAGGCTGCTCAATTTAATATACTAGAAGTACCTATGCATACATTAAACTTTATATATTGACTAGAGTCTACTTCCGAACTGAGTGTGGTACGCAGTCAATACGATCATATAGACATTTTTAAAGATGATATTAATTTGAAGAAAGATGCTCTTGATTCTTAAAATGTCTAGAATATGTATACTTTGAAGTTGTACGCGAAGGCTTGGTAATATCTGTCTTCAGTGGAATAATAATTTCTTCACACTTTTTAGCTATACAAAGTGATTCTTTTGTATAAACATAACATATTGTATAACTAAATATTACGTATCTTATTAGAAATGCACGAATATTTTTTGTGACAACCACTTCAATGTACATAGTACGAAATATCTGTTAATTAAACGTGTGATATTTATAACGTTTAATATCCGTGGTATCGGTATGCGGGTAATGAGAAGACACATATTTTAAATATTATTCAATAAATACTCGTATGATTTATTTTTTACTTAATTTATTTATTTCTCGCTGTACCTCTTTTTGCCTTCGAAAACCAATGTACGCTACGCTATATTCTCTAAAAGAGTATGTATGTTGAATTAAATTCATGACTTCTCAACATTAGGAACAACCACTAATATATTTAGAGTCGGTATATGGGTGTCATTGACCATTTAATCTAATAACTTATTCAACAGGTGGTCCACATACTCTTTTATAACTTCCACACCAATTAAAATTAACAATGAACCAGAAGTAGCATTCCCAAGTTAATTTAAACTTTAATTTGGACCCTACGCCAACATTGGAATAACAGCAGCAAAAATTCCACTTAATTGATCGGTAAACAAATCACGCACTTGTGGCGCTCCCCAAACGAGTAGCCATTATGCAATCCGCTCACATAAATATGAACGTTTTTTGTCCACGCATCCCCACGGTAAATAGTCCCCAAGACTCCCGACGAGTTCTGCCTCGCATCGCCGTGTATGTATAATAGCCCTTGCCCTATCTTTATATGGGCCGAGCCGTAGCCTCCCGCAATCCTCATTCAATTCACGTAAGGTAGCGGCTCTGAGGACCGGGTTTTTGTTATAGCGCAACAGGTAGAAAGGATTGCGCGAGTGTGCCGAGTAGGATGGCACGATATCATCTTCGTGTGCCGTCTCGCTCGCCGCCGTCGGAACTGAGGTGCGCGGCGCGGGCGCAGGAATGCCGTACGATTTGTGCTCGCATGCTGTGGACGATCCACAGATACATGTACTATACCTATAGCCCGTGCAGCATAACCAACACACACTGCCCTAATGCGTATGGGTCATGTAGCGGGATCCACAGAGTTTAGTCAGTGAAATTAAATTGAAAGGGAGTCTGATAATTTTTGTCCATATATTCAAATATATTGTCACTAGGTAACTAGTTTTATGGCCCCACAGCTGGAAATTCGCTTTTATTTTCTGGTACTGGGAGTATGCGCAAGGTGCATTCGTGTTCCTTGTTAGCGAGTTGCGAATCGCTTGTATTTTTAAAACTTTTTTGCCATTAAAACTATTATTTCTAAGTGTAGACACCTAAATATAACAGTCCTACGGTACGATCGTTTTTTACCTAAATTTGTTAAGACAAATGGTTAAATTCTATTTTCAAATACATTACCAAACTGTACCTTACTGTTACTTACTTACAGTTTTGTATTTCGTTCCTGCAGTTCGCAGAAGGGTGAAAAAGATTTGATTAGTATTCACTTTTTACTGTCATTCATCGAAAATTATAGTCTCTACAGGCTTTTTGGCCGTAGTTCCAATATCTTTTTAGTCCGAACTAAAATATATTTGCCGATTAACTCATAAAAGTAAATACAGTTACTATAACATGAATATTCCATACATTAAATGTCCCGCAAGTCTATAATGTTTTCATAAAAGCCTGATATAATCTGCAATACGTACGCAAGTACCAAATATCGCGTTTATGTTAAGCTCGATATTGGAAAAATCCCGTTTAACTTAACCATTGACCACCGACGTTGTTGACTAAATTATAATAAATAATTGGACACTAACTAAATTAAAACGATTACTACATTTAAATAAATTTACACATAAAATAAACGAAATTAAGTAGACGTTATTATTTCTTTGCTGTGACATTTTGTATTATATAAATACAATAACTTAATTGTTACTAATTGTAATTTGTTTGCAAATTTTGGTTATCCTCTTGAGAGTGGGAAGGAAGGAATAATACTCTAACATCCTGTTCAAACAGAGTAACGTAGAGACCGTAGCGCCAACACGTCTGCCGAAGGTTCAACGCCTAAAAGGCCTTTGGCGATTTTAAACGATTGCTATCTATCGACAGGAACCCCGACCGACTGATAAATGTGCCCTTCTCGAGCAGGGAAACGTGCATAAAGTTTTGCCACCAGCGGTCATCTGTAACTTATGATCACGTCCGGCAAATGATCTATCCACGACTACGATCAGTAGGTTTTCGTATTTTCCTTAACAAATTACTAACTTTTAAACAGACTTAAGCTTGTCTTAAGAAGAAAGAAGCTGTTTAGCTACTTTATTTAAACATGATAGAAGCTAGCCCAATTTGTATCATAAGTTTAAGATTTACTAGTCTATCAACGTTAGATCCGTCTTCTTTAGCCGTTTTTCTATGATAGTATCAACCTATTATATATTAGAGCAATTATTTACTGGTCCGTGGAAGAAAATATTTTATTAGGATTTTAATTTCGTTACGATATCGTTGATTTAAGAATCTTTAGCCTTAACCTCCCAGCTACAGCAGTTTGATCTTGACTTTGATGCATCATATCCAATGCAATTGCTGGGTCCGATCGGTACTGGCGTAAGTGCGATATCTCACGCACTTATGCCACTAAACGATAGATGGAGAATAATGTCGGTCGTGGTCTTAAGTAAACATGACACTCAGTCGCCGGTCACATAAAAAGTTTCCTCTGAGATCCGGTCACACTGGTCCGAGATCGACGACCTCTGTTAGCCGTTTGACTTAATGGAAATTGCTTTTCTTGCTTCATCGGGCTGATAAAGTTGGATGTTGTTAATTATTTTGATAAATATTTAAATCGCGCTCGGGCGACGTCGAGCGCTTTTTCGCTGAATAAAGCTGAGTGTTTTGTTTATCGGTGTTCGCGATCGTCGGTCGTTTTAGTGGTGTGTGGTGTGTGGTGGTTTTTGGGAAAAGCTGCAGCTGTGTGTATTGCACTTACATCAGCGCGATAACATTACGCGGCTTACGACGTTCACGACCGGTTACGCGAGCCGCGTTCGCTCTCTCGGCTACGGTCGTGCGGCAAACCGACTTCAAAATTTATTACGCCACTAATGAGGTAGCCTAATTAAATTGCGGTATTCCAACCTCGAATTGAGGTTATTTTATTGATTGAGTATCTTTGTACTAGTCCGTAATGTTATATATTCGTCTTTCCAGATGAAGCATACCGCGAACTTGAACTGAAGAAATTCTTAGGAATCTTCAAATTCAAAAAAATTTAATGGGGAAAATTGGAAAGACAAATGAACAAAATAGATTTACAAACGCAAGACTACAAAGTCAAGACTGAATACTGAAGACAGAACAAGCATGGAAGCAACTAAAACTTGTTACAAAAGATACGATGTTGCAACGCGACGGCGCTGTGCTTCGGCGTCGCGCTCGGCGGTGCGGCACGATCTAGCGTTCCGCTCTGCGCGGGCGGACCCCCCTCGTGAACTTACCCCCGCCTGGCCCTGACCGAGACACGGCGAATTACGAAACGACCTATCAAGAAATGCATCTGTGGCGTATTGGAACCTATTGAGTATACGTGTATACAGGTTGTCGTATGATCGCTGTTACAATCGCTAGATGATTTGTAATGTACTGGTGAAGAGAGATAGTTTTGTTTCTGATAAATATGGTGTATAAAATGCTATTGTTAGTCTGTTTAGGTTCGTTTGGAATGAATATTCTGAATGGGAAGTGATTTTTCATAGGAGTTAAATCTTTTGATATGTGGGTAAAAAATCAGAAGACTGTATTCACTATCATTTTAAATCAATATTTGATTACGTCAACCAAATGTTTATATTATGAATTTCTTATATTTTTTTAAATATAACTTTTTTTTTACACTTCAAACA
>DWGW01000158.1:0-18332 GCA_018247775.1 Udranomia orcinus
GAGCGGAAAAGAAATTTTGTATAGGTACTGTAAAATTTTTGGTTTTTTTAAATAAAATCTATGTACAATATACCACGAAATAATTTGTTCTATGTATACAAATATAATGTTGTTGAAAATCATAAACGTTTTTAATAATAATAAGAGGAAACTCGTTGGTTCCTGTTTGCATAAGTAGGTCCAATTGCAATCAAGCTGATAGATTCAGACAATATTAACTAATTCATCTCATCTCGATTGCAATTCCTCTCATTCTGCTAATAATCTTAGTAGACAATGTTAAGTTCTTATCAAAACTTTCGCATACAAAATATACCTAAGTATGGTATGTCCATACTTATTGTTTGTTTGCAAAAGATTGCAACGTAAGTATAATATATACCAGTCTACTTGTTAATTAGTCATACGGGACAGGTTTTTATGTCCAGAATTAATCCGAATTCACGGTTCACTTTTTGCTTGGCCCATTGTGCTTCGATTTGGGTCACCACTAGGGCTGCCACCTTTTTTCTTGTAATGAAAGGACTATACTAGCTGATCCCGCGCACTTCGTATCGCTTGAGAATCGTTTCCCGCTCTCCTTCCCTGTTGCGGGTTATCCCTAAGAGATAGACATATGCCATCGCGGACTTTTTTGTAGATCTTTTTGAGGTGTACAAAACTGTAATACATTATTTCAATCTATCTCGTAGGGTTCAGCCAGCGTTTGCAATGTAAGCGCGATAAGTGTTTATTTACGACATCACATTAGAAACCTCAAAAATAACAGTATTTCTCCACTATTTAATGGATGTTATATACATAGAAACCTTCCTCTTCAATCACTCTGTCTATTTAAAAAAACATCAAAATCTGTTGCGTAATTTTGAAGATCCAAGCATACACACACAGACTGCGGAAAGCGACTTTGTTTTATACATATGTAACTACATATGTAATGGAAAAGAAAAGAAAAGAAGAGGTGCACATTAATAATATTATTTGTATGTCTTTAAATACATTCTGCCTCTTCTATTAAATATCTATTTACTTTGCTTGTATTATCTTGGTAAGAAAATAGCTCCCTTGTTCTTTGTAAGTTAAATTTACCTCCGTTGGTTAGCTCGGTATTTTTCTAACCCCTAACTCACTCATTCGTTACGTCACTCCCAGAAGCCTCTAGTCCTGAGATATTACCTCTCTCTCTCTTAATAATGTTATTTCCTCTGTAATCCGGGGATGTATTCTAAATAAATCATCCGAATCCACAGCATTTCTCTGCAGTACGTTGTTTATTTTTCAATTCCGATATTGCCGTCTTGCGAACTACGACTTTTATGTGATGATAAACGATAGTTTACTTCAAAAAAGCTTGAATAACCTCATCCTCAACCGATATTTTATGTGAGAAAAACCTCATAAAGGCGTCATAATTACAAATAGTTTAAACATTATTTTAAATGTTTAAAATTTGACAATTAACATTAGCGATATCCGTCCATCCATATATATGTATATATGTGCTTTTCAAGACCAAAAATTGAATTTTGAAAGTTTTATGGTCATGGTCATTCATCTATAGATTTCATTTATTATTCTCTTACTTGTTAATACTTTAGGCTCTTTTTGTTTTACAACCCATAACTTAATTATAAATAAGATTCAATCTCAGCTTAATTAATTAATCAGTTGTACTGATAAGGTAGTGAAATCATTTTCGTCTTACCATTACATAATTTTCCGCCCGAGCCAGTCAGAAAATTTAATTTTGCGCGTCAATTGAACTTGAGTGAATTATGTGTGGTTTATTAATGCGGTGATATTTCCAGCTCGCGCTCATTGTGTGGTTTTGTAATTATTATAAACTCATATTTTATCCACTAAGCGATACTCTGCACCCACATTATAATTGAATCCGTATATTGTACCATCAGCGTACAGAGTGGGAGTCTGAGCTATCAGATTATTACCCCCACGGAAATTATATCGAAATGTTCCAGGGATTTCAAACTGTCTCGAAGCTATTTTGTATTTCGTAGACACGTTATTTACAACAGCGCATGGTAACATGAACCATCCATTTCAAACCTCATACGTAACTACAAATCATTAATTGCCCTAAGAGAGAGTTTAAATCCTTTTAAATGATAAGGTCGATGTCCATGAACAGCATAATACTGTACCTGTACTTAATTACAATCGGTTAATGCTAGGTACTTTATATTATTACATAGGAATTATGTTTATCTTGTGCGGCGGATTTCGAGCTCAGAAACTATAACATAAACCAGACTTCTTCGAGAAGCTGTCATGTGATGTTTATCAAACTGATACGAAATAATATTTTTTAATTATAGATGATACAAATTAAGATATAGAAACCTAAAATATCTCTAAATTTATCAAAGAGTTTCTGAACACAATAGATAAAGTGTAATCCGATTAAAGCCTTTAGCGTAATTATGTCTAAAACGGTTGACAGCCCACGACTACATGACAACGGCTAGCAAGCAGAAAGCCATAAACTTATACACATAAAAGTAGGTTTAAGCCAATTTACACGCAACGATATCAAAAGTTACGGACAAATATATTGAGGCATAACATCGTTACCTTTGTGGCGGCCACAATATTCCGGGCCACAATAGAGTCTATCTGGGTCCGGCCTGGCCTTTTATGCAAATGTGTCCCGTGACGGTAAGAGGTTAGCATGTAAAACGTGGCATAAATTAGGAGATATGGCGTTAAATTAATAAATTATTAAACTGATAGTACGAAGCAGCTCACTTAATGCAATATGTATTATAGCAAAGTGTGCCACCGACCGCAATATTCAAACTGGACCATAGCATAGCTGTTTTATTTCATGCATATCCTGTTACCGGTTTCATTTTTTTTGTTGTTTTACCGTTGGTATTTCATTGATACGTTATGATGAATTAGATCAACATAGATGAATTGGAACAAATATCGTTCAAGGGGCGAAAAATATATGTGTAAAATTATGCACAGTGCTTTTTCTAGTGAAGGCTTTGACGTACCATTGTATTTAGATAACTGATAGTCGTACATGTTTACTCTTCTATTTATACGATAGATATAGAATACTTAGGACATATTTTATTTCCAATATATATGACTTTTTAACCTTAAGTCTCAATAGGAAATATTATGTTTTCTATTTACAAATTGAATTTTTCAGTTATTATAACTGAAATGTTGAAAACTATTCATAGAAATACTCGTAACTAATAATCCTTCTGCATTTGTTTCAGGTACGATGAGTTCCAGATTTTTATTAACAACTCTTAGTGAAGAAACATATGAATTTAAATTGGACGTAAGAAGCTTATAAAATATATTTTATGCTTTACTATAAAATACTAAATGCACAACATAGCAGAACTAGATCATAATCTGGTTCAACTCCAGGAACTGTTGTTTATTGGTTATTAGATGGTATTATTTATAGTATTTTAGTGAAGGCATATCTCTCTTTGCTACGGACAAGCGACCTAAAACTTAATATCCACTGTACAAATGGAACCACAAAGAGGTTCCCCTGTACAAATTGGAGTATATATTCGAATTCCCATATAAATTCGAATGAATTGGATACAATCTGGCAGTTTACTAAACCGTTAACTCTGAGTGATAAATTCCATTACAAAAAGACAAAACAGACAACATTTCAATGTATGGTGGTAGAACCATTTACGGTTCAACTCCGGAAGTAACCGCCTATTTCGGCCTTTTTACAGCAGTGTTCTTGCTGCTGTGTTCTGGTTTGAAGGGTGTGGTAAGAGAGACATACTTAACCGACGCGTTCCTTAGTCTTCGGGTGGAGCCACACTTGTGTAGTCGACCTAAAAAAGACCTAAGAAAATACTGGTCATCGCCGGCATTTATCACTTACCATCAGGTGAGCTGCATACTCGTTTGCTACCTGCCAGTCGTTAACAAAAAGTAACAAATTTAGCGCAATCCGAGTTCAAGCCGAACGCGCGCGGATCAAAAATTTCAATTCTCTGAAAATTATTTTCATTCGATATTATTTACGTGTGAGAGCGGATATACAAGTGCGCCGGCTGCCGGATCGCACTCATGTGAACTGCGCGCGTTTTTTAGTTTTATATCGAAACAGTTGTTGAAGTTTCATTTATCAACCAGTAAATTGTTCTGGCGTTTTATGAACTGCGGAAATAAACAACCCGTGTTTAATACATACGTTTATTACAAATTCAGATTCAATTAGTTTAGTATTAAGATATTAACTTGGATTTTTTAAACTTTTTCAGAAACCACAAATTCTACTTTTTATGTTTAATTATTTAACCTAACCTTCATCTTCTATAATTAATTAATCTTTTACAATATTAGCTCAATTTTTGTTTTTTTCGTAAATAAGTTTAAAGAATCTTTATTTTTTATTGAAGAATAAAGAATATATAATGTATGATATTGTATTCTTGACATCAATGCATCTACAAATCTACATTTGTTATAAACTGAACATTGGGAACCCGATATTAGATATATTTACCAACATGTATTTAAAACTTTCATTAGTAAATAATTTTTACCTTTGTGTGCTCACCATATATAATCATAAGTTGAATTAATTGCGCCGTCGATTTACGATTGCATGTTATATTTAATAGTATTCACATGGAGTAACAGGATCCGTGCAATTACATATACCTACTAGTGTTGGTTAGCATATTGTTATTTTACTTCCCATATGAAATAGATAATTGGTTATTCATTATTTGGGCAGATATCAGCTAAAATGAAAGCTAAAATGAATTGATTAAAATACAGTACCATTTTAAAGACTATTTTAGTATATATTTTGTGCGAGCTAACATCGAACTGTAATCAGTTCTAGGCAGCACTTCGAAATTGACTTCAGGGAAGCCTCCACTTCAAAGTAAGATGATTGCCGCTTCCGCTTCAAACTTAACCCAATCTCATCAACCCTTCCTTCCCGGAGGGCGTCGAGTTAGCCCAGATATCTGCGATACAAAGGTCAATTCGATATGCAGAGTGCCGAGCAATCTCGCTCGCCTCTCTTGATTTCTAAACGAAATCTTCATATGATTATAGGCCTTATTGAATACCGTAGTGGCTGCAATGTACATATTTGCTTATTGAATGATTTGCTGGACGGAAAAGAATTCTATCAATTTCTTATGAAACGACAAATACAATTTTGGTCTCATACGCTATGGTGGTCTAAAATCCGTTTACCTTACATACGTTTACATAAACATTTAAATAATCATCCTTTAGATGCGCAAAATAAATATCCCCCACTCACACATGAAACGAACTGAAGACATTACATATTCCAACACATTTGCGACATTCTTCCCATTTCATTCTATTCGGGAAAACGGAGTTAGCTATTGAGGGAGCAAACAGTGTCCTCTCCTCCGTTGTACATAAGGAACGTACGGACGGACGGCGGAACGATCCACTGACATTAAATATCAACGAGTTGCCAGCGAAAGTCGGGAGACATCAAATATTCACGAAACAAGCGCCGATACATTCGACGCAGTCCTTTGACTCTAGGAGGCTTTCGAGGACGTCTACGACCCGAAGCCTGGAACGATCTCAGACATAAAACGTAAATAAAACTGGAATAAATGATGTTTGCATCAGTGGGACCGAGGGTCAAGGACTTCAATATGGACTCCGAATAGAAGTGAATAAATTTCTGAAATTTCTTTAGAGATTTACAGTATGATAGAATTAGCAGATTATAAGTAAAAGAGCGTAAGAAATGTCGAGCTGTGTGAAGTAATGCAGTCCGTGAATCTCAACACGTAGATTTAAAAAATATATTAATACATTGTTGGGTAATAAAGAGTAAAGTTGGTGTCACTATCGTTCTTTAGCGTAGGTCATATTAATCAAAATACATTTTCATATACACATCTTAAGTTTTAAATAATGCACCTTAAACTTTTCATAATTAGTGTATGTCATTAAAATATAATAGGTTTTCTGGTATTGTATAAGAACGTGTTGAGCGACAATACGAATTATATCCCCAAATTTAAGTTGAAAAAGCACATATACAAAACATTATTTATTAAATTAGGTCATTAGCAAAATTACTAATTACAATTAGTCCCCACTCCTCCATTTGTATTATTAATTTGACAAGCTAGTTACTGAATCACGCAACAAAACCACATCAAATCTGTTGAAAGTTATCACGTTTTAGTTTTACACACACGAGACACATACCGCGAACTCATCTCGGGCTGGTCTCGCGGAAACACTAATAACAACTTTGTTACCCAGCGGCTTTAGATAGACTTAACTAGATTCCTGTAATATTCAAATTATTCCAAACGACTGTCCGTGCCCCGACGAAGTTCGCAAACGAAATGAAATGGCGCGGGTTCCTATTCTATTATTTTTTAGCCATCTGAAAACTTCCCGTAATCCTTGTAATAAAAGGGACCTTTTAGAAAACCTTATTTAACGTCGAAAACCTCAGGAAAAATCTCATTACACGCGAATGTAATAGACGCAGATTTTCCGTTTGCGTCGCGCCAGGAGCTGACGCCAAATGAGATTACTGATGCTTCGGAGCACGAAAAAAGATCACCCATAATTGTTTTGCTATTAAGGTAATTTGTGAGTCTTACTACGGGGCATTTGACCTCTTATGTATAATTTCATTGTTTTTTGCCATGTGTCGCTCCCAATAGACTTTCGTATGTTGCTGCTATAAATACTTGATGGCATCTACTTTACCAAAGTGCTTCTACCAAGAATCTCTTTTGATCCTCTGTTTTATTTATAAGTTCCAATATCCTGTTGATCGTTTCGGAAGATGCGTTTTGGCTTCTTGTTTCCTGTTTTTATTGATACAACAAAACTGTATAATTGTCGTTTAGTATCTTTACAAAATAACAGGAAAACATTTTTTAGCATCTGCATATATGAATAATATTTATATTTTCATATACACCTTAGTTTGTTTTATTTCACTTCGTGCTAATTTTCTTTGAGGTGACTAAATACTTCTGCTCTACTAATTTTAAATTTACATATTGAATGCAACTGTTTGACTTAAATTTTTCATTTCAATTCATTCGTATTTTTAAGAACATTAATATTCAGCACTAAGAGAAGAGCTTTCATATTTGCATGTTAAAGATCTCATTCCGCCCGCCTACATACTGAGTATGTAAACAAACTTACTTAATTCAAGGAAAGATTTCGCGTTCGTTCACTTGCTCTTAAATGGCTCTTCAGTCTTCACTGAACTTCCGTAGTCTTATAACTTGTATCTGAAACTTGTCCCGTTTGTATTAAAATATCTTTCAGGAATCGGTTCCATCCAATTTGCATCACAAACGACCCTTGAACGTCATGAAATATTAATCGTCTTTGACGAATTATTGTCTTAACCGATTGTCTCCGGCTTCGAGCGGCCCACGACTTTACAATCGGAACAAATAAGACGAGAATCATTTGTGAGATATTTTTATTTCAATCAGATCCACTTTGAATTGCCTCCGAAATGTATTTATGAGCTTTTATTTAAAGGAAGTCGAGAGGCTATTTAATCGTAATTGTAAACAGAAAATTGAATAGGGAAATATGAAGAGAAGGAAGACTTATTTATGATGATAGTGTGTGAGTGGTTACTTATTTGGCAATGAATTAGCGCATGATCACACGCTTTACTTATAAACATAAAACTATGCTACTTCTAAAGTCTAAAATATCGAGGTCGACTACATTCGTTAATATTCTGTAATGAATAAATAAATCCCATCATTTCAACGTCATCTCTTAGTAACAAGAGTATAATTTCATGGACTGTTTGAAGTTTTCCAGCGTTTTCGTCAATATAAATTGAATTAGCTTTGGAGATAAATCACCATCTGAGTTGGGGTTTTAATTTGTCCGGCATACATACATATTTCTCTCACGTAGCTCTCACATTTCAAATCCTCACAAACAGCTGCTCTCCGATAGAGGGGAACGACTCCCAGGTGACTCAGGTTGATATAGTAAAGGTCGTTGTAAATTACGAGAAAAGTCTCTTCAAAGCATATCTATCCAGTAATACATAGTAACTAAATATGAATCGTTGCAAATTACGAGGACGGTGACAATGAATATTGGTTTTGTAAATATAAAATGTAAATTGATTGGAAATAAACATGTATGTAGGTTATAAGAATCCCCCAACATACTCGTATTTGCTTAGGAGTGTAAATAAATATGTGTTGCTTTTTAAAGATAATGATGTATTCGAAGACAATAATCATTGCACGTTTATTAAGATCACGTGACGGGCCATAGTGATGTGATAAATATTGACAATACTTTTTTTGTATATACTCGTACTTTTAGCCAGCTCCAAATGAGATACTGAAATTAGTAAAATTAAAAATCACAAATTTTGACCTCTCCTCCTTACTTTCCTATCTATATATTTTCTTTTTCTATTGTACCCTATATCAGAATTAACTACGAAGTCAGGACGCCATGAACGCTCTTCCAGGCAAAAAACAATGAGAATTAATTTGCGCATACAAAAATATGCACATATTGACAATTGTCAAGCACAATTGTGCTGAATCGAAGTCATGAGCGTTGTACATTGCCGAAATGAGTGTTTAGTGAGACGTACATACGAACTTATTATTCGCCCATTTAAGTAAGTGTTAGTATTAGTGTATAACTTTAGGAAGCATTTTTGTATTGAAGGTTGTTTAGATCCAGATAACACACAATAAGTAATGGGAATCAAATCCGTGACCGTGTCACGAGCAAGACAGCCACGATTATGAAACACCAGACCAAAAGGCCAGCCCAAGTCTGACGATAACTGTAATTTATAATTTGTGTACATAGTCGAACGACGCAACTATTTATTCTAAAAACGTGACTGTTATTTTATAGAAGCACGTAAATTATGTCGAAGGATAATTTCTCCAGAAGATATATTTTGAAAACAACTCGTGCCCACGCTTACCACAACCTACGGGTCCAACATTTTAGTATTTTCAGTTGAAGCGTACTTCTCGAGAGAATAATGTGGGCAATAAAACTTGAACAAAACAAATGGAGACTGAAAAACCCACGGAACCCAGCTGCGGAAGACACGGTTCATGTTTACTCATCCGCCGATTGGTAAGATTGCTCGAATGGTTTGGTCGACTTCATTATGTCAACTGCCGGGTGGCATTTTTCTTAAATAATGAATTAAAAATACTTCCATATTTTTTATTCTTCAATATAAAGTATCAAATAAGATGATTATGGTAACTTTAAATAAATATTAATAACTAGCTGACCCAGCGCACTTCGTACCGCCTCTACGTTAAGTGAAACTTATTTATTTATATTTATACCACAATACACCAGTGAAAACCGCATACAAAATGCCGATTAGCGCGCACAAATGCGGAGACAAACTGACAAATTGTAAAACAGTCAAAAATTGGGTTGGCTACGCCATTAGCACACAAGGCGTAGCAACTTGGCATTCATGAGCCACGCATCTGTGTCTGCTCATATTGAATACTAGCGAGCACGAGACGTTTAAAGCACCCGCAATCGCCATATTCTAATTTTAGAAAATATCAGTTAATACATCTAATCAGTTAATTACTGAGGCGAATATAAAATATTGCGAAAAAGTAACAAACGATATAAATAACCTATTAGTGGATCCTTGCTCACTCACATACGACCTCGAAACGAGGTTTAAATTCTACCTCTAGGCGTAGGTACTTACTATAAACACCAAGAGTGAAATTACTACACATTGTATATTTGTGCGTGGTACATGGTGAATAACCACAACTTTTTTGTTTCTCCGTCATAATCATAGTGCTTGAAAGCATTTTAAAAATGGCTGAAAATTTTTATTCATCGGTGGAAATGTTTTACCTTTTTGCTTAGCTGGTTTTAAGTAATTAGGTTTTTGTATTCAGATTGAGCAGCCGAATTCAAAGGGTTTCTTCGGCGGATTCCAATTAAAATGTCATGAATAAATTAACGTCATGATTGATTCAGTTCAGATAACTTCCGAAAGGAAGGTATTTATTTTTTAAGATATTTTTCTGCCGTTTGATTTTAGATTCGCCGGTTCCGCTTGTCGGTTATTAATTTTAATTTTTGTTTCGTTATATTTCATTACGGTGTGCTGAATTGTGCCATATTTTTTTAAACAATTGTGATTATGTAGCATAGTTGGTTTTACTACAATGGTATTTTGAAGTCAAATATATATTAACATATAGAGGTTTGACATGTAGGTATGTACTCGTATTGTATATGAAATTGACAAAAAAAAACTTTTAAACGTGATGTAATTTTTACTCACCCATTGATTAGAACACCTTTTAAATTGAAATAATATTCGAGTAGAAGATCCTTGACTAAGGTATGAGTATGAGTGACCTTCTGCCTTAATAAATCAAACTAAAAAGTTATTTCTCTGTTGCTAAAACAAACAAAAGTGATAATAATTAAAAATGTAAAGACAAGACATTTTTTAAGGTAAATGATTAAGTGAATTATTACAAAGAAGGTGTTAAAATTATGTATGCTTTTGATACTTACGTCCTTTACTGACTTCCAAATAAAACAATTTATAGTTCGTCGACAGTCTACTGCATATCTTTAGTTCTGTAAAAACACATTATTTAAAACTTTTAGTAGAGCTCTACAAACGTTTTTATTCTCTTTGTTGACGAAAATGTTAAGCCTTATTGCAATGGACAAAGACACATAATGCACGCTTTGTGTTGTAGACATGCGAAGGTATTCTTTTGATGGCATTACGTTGAATATCTCTGTACATACGACAGTTGTTTTCTTATCTTTCATGTTATTGTGTTTAAATTAAACTTTGTCCCTCAGTAGATGTTTTTCGACGAATTCTGAGACAAATACATATGCATTACCTCTGTTATTTTTACCTCTGAAAACTAACGTTTTAAAACTACGAGTGTGCATACAATTAAAACTCAGTATTTTGTTAATTTATACGAAATCGAGTATACCATGAAAATTATTCACGTTACGTGCTTAAACGGATGAAAATGTACAACATATTAATAATATACGAAATACTTTTTGTTTCATTGTGGGTTTTTTTTCAAAAACACTATCGAATAGTTGATGGTGGGTGTCAAAATTTCAAAAACTATTTTTTAGATTCACAATTGCTCCAATGCATCCGAGAACAATAAAACTTTGTTTTTAATGGTTAAAATGACGAAGCTTATGGAACAATACACGCGGGTGCCGTGAACGATACTAACCGACAATAAAGTCATAGTGGACTAAATTAAAATTAAATGACACTGCCGTGCTATTTTTAAGATATTAAAATAACTACAAGATAGAATAAGAAAAATGTATAAAGTATAATATTTTAAAAGAAGCTGCAAGAAATGCAGCTTTTCCGTTGCGATTATGCAAACGAGGGCTAAGCCTCGCAGCGGCTCGTGACAGCGCTTGAATACTAATTGCACAACTTGTAGCGCAAACAATTACTTATTCCTACTAGTTTGCTTTTGATGAGAACAGTTGTTTCAACAAACAAAAACACATGAAATGTCACTTTGACATATACCTTGTCTTTTTTTCCATGTGAAATTCGCCTTTGGTAGGTAATATTCATAATTTTATCGCTGTTCTTTTGTTGCTATCGTTATCCTAGGTGCCAGTTTAATACTATCTGAATGTACACGCGCTAAAAGTGTCTCTAATTTGCAAAATTTCGATCAAGATTTTACTGACGATAAACCGCGTTGAACGTGTGTTTAGAATTTGAAACCTATAAGCTTGCAACTTAGTCTGAATTTTTTATGATTTTCATATCAAATTTTCACATAAATCTTTAGTAGTATTACTCGCTAACACGTAATAATAAAGTGAAGCAGTTATTTCTTTTCTGCTTTAGTATGCATTACTTGTGCACTGTACAGCGCCAAACGAGCAAATTTGGTCCGTCTGTGAAAAGGTAGGGTTTTACCCCGACTTTGAATTTCTACGACAACCAGAATTAAATAATGTATTGTATTAATTAATTTACTACATCATATTATTTACATTATTATATTAGTGTAATTTTGATCTTATTATAGTGATAAAGTGAATGTGTATGCTATATCTTCAAATCATTGGGTTTGGGGAGGCACCTCGCGATATTCCACAAACTCGATGTCAATATTTATTGATTGTCGCAATTAAGTTTCTATATCATATACGTAAATAGAATTAATATTTCATGCATAAGTATAATTTTGTTCACACATTGTGAATAATAATAGTTAGTAGTAAGTAATATAATAATAGTTATTTGGGTAACATAATAAACAATATATTATATACAACAAAATATATTACGATGAAAATATCCGATATAATATCCGATATTTCTACCAAAGCTATTTTCCAAGTGCTTAAAGATTCCTTTACAGCGATAATATCGTCGAGTTTTAATAAAAATAGAGTAAATCGGTCGATCCTCCTCGAAGTAGCTTTCTATGCGTCTCAGATACTTTGTCATGCAAATCCGAAGACTGAGTCGGCAGCAAATTCTATAATGCAGTTTTGCATTACAATCTAGACTGTGAAAAGCATAGATTGCGGATTTTCCTCTTAACGCTTTGTAAAGATAGTGATTTCCTCGCAAAAGTCACAACACAAAAAACTATACAAGTTTGTATTCATCAGCACAACAATGTATTCGCAGTTCGCAGATTATCACAATCATATCAGTGAAGCTGAATTTAACAAAGGGTTACCAAAATGATTGACAATGAAAAGATTACTCGACAAAAATGTAAATCAAAGCAACATTTTCAACAAAACGAAATGTATCATAGGAATTACATGGCGATGGATATCAGGAACACGAATGATAACACATTTTTATATATTAGATTTCACTAAAAAAGCACATCGGCAAAAGGTAAAAAATATCCTAAGAGAAGGCAAATAATACACCAGTAGTACTCTACGGACGTATGATGCTCAATATACACAAGAAGTAAATATAGCGAATGCAATAGCAAATGTATCAACTTCCCAGAACAATAATGCACAATACTTTTGTACCGTGTGCATTCTCCACGAGCCGCATACCATAACTCACTTTCGCCCGGTTCCCGGTGTATCTGCTTTGTGTACACACTTGAAGTTTCAATTAGTACGCGGTCGGATTGAGCGCCGCGGCCTAGCCAGAAGGTCTCTCGCGAGGGCTCTCGACCTTGCGCGTTTGTACCTAATTGTCTTTTCAAATGTGTACCGGATTCACTTACCGGAGCTTGTACTGTGCTGGAGCCTCGTTTTATCTGTTTTCACACAAGTATTGATGGCAGGACGCCAAAAATAAAATTAAAAGTTCAAGATATGTAGTAGTCGCCGCAATACAAACATTTGTAGATTTAGTTACTAATTAACACGTAACGAAACATATTAAAGCTGGAAATTAATAAAGGAGTCGTTCGTTACTACTTGAAAAATCTTTAAGAACTAATCCTAGAATACCACAGATGCTTTAATTTTGATCAACGTAATTAAAATATTGGCTCAAAAAGAAGCCCGAACACTTGAAAGCAAAAGAAGTTCACTATGTAGTGATAAATAGCTCTTGGAAACTAAGTAGGCACAAACCAAGTTTCGACGAGTTTTCTCTAAGATAAGCATGATCTTTACGAAATTGCTTTCTGGTTTGTTCACTAATTCCATTAGCTAATTATTGTCTTCGACTTGTTTCGCTATTATATAAGTAGTGTTAGTTTCATAATCGTAGTCATTTAGCAAATTTGAATTTAGTCAGCGCTTTCATATAAAACAAATAATTGTTTTTCTTTCTTGGATTTTCATTTAAAAATACATATGTAGCAATGTAAAACCTATGGTTTTTCCAACTATATTTAATCTAGCAAGTAATATGTTGAAGTGAAAAACTTATAATTTACAGAAATTAGTATTTTTTATATAAAGTCATCTCTTTGTGCTATTGTAATCAATATTAGGGTTTTCTTATTAGAAAACTCTTTTATGTCTTCATCTATTTATTTGGTTACTGTAAGAATATACTCGTAAATAATATCCAGCGAGCCGTGTTATATGTCGCTGATATTTAGTAATTTGTATTCTCTGTATTGGCTTTCCTAACCTCATTCCTAAATGTTACTTTTAAAAATCATTTTGCTTCTTATTATAGTACCAAATATTAAGAGATTTTTCTCAGAATTTCTTAAAGAGGTACACATTCAAATATAACCTTAATAGTTTTTCTTTGTTATGTCATTCGAGGTAAATTTTGGTACATTCAAATGTCAAAAACATTTACTATGGAAATATGAACTTTATAGTTAATCATTATGCTTTCATTCTACCTTCCATCTTTGTTTTGGGTATATTGGTTAATATTCAACATTTCCTCCATCTTAAGGCACGTAATAGGTTTCTGATGAAGACGGTGTTCCTCGCGATAATGCCATTGTTTACTCAGCTAGTGTAACTAGTTTTGTTTTCCATTCTAATTTCCACCAGATTTTCTTCCGCCGGCCTAATGTGGTCTCGTCGTAAATAATTTCCTGCGAGTCGTGTTCTCCCGCTTTTGTTACGTTGTTTGAGCGTTCGGGTAACCTCGTTCTGCGATTGTATTACTTTTAGGGCTCCGTGTTGCGTGTCTAAATTGAAATTTTAAATAAAATATACTCGGCTATGCAATAGAAATCCCCTATTATCCTCGACCGGGGCTTCGCAGTATCAACCTTAATGGTTGTTATCAACTTATGGTTACTGTTTTGCTTAGTTAATGAGCAACACTATTTTTAATTGAATTCATTACTTATCATAGTAAACATAGATTCTGTCATTTTTAGGGTTAAATATCCAAAAATATTTCACTATTTTTTATCCACTTAACCTGTAAGATGAATTAATTACTTATTAATGTTTATCTACCTTCAATAGGCACGTAGACATTTTTTTTTTTTATAGTCGCAAGGTTTTTCTCAGTACACTAACTAGGTATTACAAGCCTTAGCTGTTTTCTGTCTGGAGTCAGTTAGTGCCTATAAATATGGTTAAACAAATCATTTCGTTTTTGTATAACCTGTTCTATTAAATTATTTAATAAGAGAAAAGAACGATTACAATTCTTACAGTTGCCCATGAAGTGGCGGTAGTCCAATGGTTGCTCTGTGTACTGTGTTGGATTTAAATCGAATCCGAAATGAAACCACTCCACAGATCTTTGATCTCGGCTAAAAGGGTTAATTTCCAACTTCGGTTTTAAGCTTACTTCGGTAGTTGCATATTACCTTGATAACTAGTGTCATTGATAGCTCATGTATCATAATGGAAAAGCTTGTCATATAAACTACAATAAAACATAACTTTTTGTCTTATAATGATTACAATTCTATTTTCAAAAACAGCGAGCGCCTGCTGCGGACGGAACCAAACAATAATTTCAGCTAGATTTCGTTTGTACCTAATTTTGTTTTCTTATTTTCCACGGGTTCAAAGAAAAATCCCCAGCCTCTTTCATGGACTTAGCACCCTTTTATAGTTATACTCGGGCGATGAGTACTTCCCAGAGGTCATTCTTTATGAAGGCCCGCTTTTGCGTCTATTTACAAGTTTGCTCATAAGAATAATTTTAAGATTTTCCTTCCAACTCTAACAAAATTATTTGGGCGCCCATTTGGAAACTTCATAGACAGAAATGTTTGAAACTTTTGATTGCTCTTCATATTTGAAACGTTGAGCTTAAATGCTAGTATACTGAGCGGCCTCTTTCTGTTTAACATCGTTTTATATGTCTCCCTTCTAGTGCAAATAACAATCCATTTGAAATTAGAATACTTTTTAGAGATAACAAATAAACTTGAGTAATAACTTTAAATGTTTGATTCAGCAGAGCAACAAAGTGCGATCTTATTTATGCACAATAACTTGAACAGTTCTATTTTAGTTTTTCAAATTAGAATACATGAATGAATGAATGAATGAAATGAAGCAATTACGAAAATAAGTTGATATTGAAATAATTCAAACAGTTCCGTTGATGTAGTTCGTAGACCAGAAATTATAAGGGAATCTATAACAGTTATACAGTTAACTGCAACTTATAACCCATATAACGTCAGAATGAAATGAATTGATACGCACATAGATTTTAGCATGGAGTTAAAACTTAGGGTGAAACAGTAAAAACCTGAATAGGCCATTAAAAGTTGCGGAGACGGTGAACGGTTGTCGAGTTAATGAATTTCGTTCGCGACCCTTAAGTTAAATTGTCGTCTCTTTGTTATCTGCTTTATACAACGGCACATTTTATCGCGTCAGCTATTCGCCTAGCTGTAGTAATTCTTATTGCTTCTTGACTTAATTTCATGACTTCACTTACACTGGATTAAATTACGGGCGAACTTAATTCCGATATTTGAAGTAAGGAGGAAATTGCTTCTTGAGAAAGATCTGTTATACCTTCTTGACGTTTTTTCCATAACGTTTACCTGACCCACGTCAACTTTAAATACGTTTTATAATAGAAAATATTAGGTATTCTATATTGGAAAAAATAAATGTTGGAACAAATTTACATGTACATGTTCACTGACATGATTATGTTTTTCTAAAATGCGGTTTCCGATGTCTCATTATTCATTTGCTGCATGAGTTCGCATTAATAGTATTAGTAGCATTCAAGGTCTAGTAAGTCTTTATTCGTTCGTCTTATTGTGCGACTCAAAAATGATGCGTATTCTCCTAATAAAAATAAACCCGTAACTATTTCGTGGAGTCCGTTTAGTCAGAGCGTGACATTCACTTAATGCAGCCACTTTTTATGGATTCCATTTCCAGTGGATGATTATAATAGACGAAATACGTAAACGACTATTCGTTTAAATGTTTACATCAAAATCAACCATTTTAAGACCATCGGCCCCAAATGATATCTTTACGCATTACTGAGTTTTTATTGTTTTGGTATGGTAGTCATTGCCGTCTCTTATAAAAGGAATATTTACGTAATATGTATGTGTATTGTGTTAATGATTTATATATTAAAAGAAACTTACATTAAGCTGATTTAATAATTAACTTCAAATATAAAACGAATGAAAACTGAAGTAAGATGTAAAAGCAGCTATCACTTGACATCAAGTAGAACGCACACCAATCACATTCTTTGAATATTTTATAAATACGGGTGGTTGAGCGGGAGTTTGCAAATAACTAATAGTAAATGCCTCTTAAACTTAATAGCTGCCAGCTACCATCTGCTGCAAGTATCATAGCCCTCGAACAAGAGATAAAACCTAACGATACTCACTGAACATACGCCACTAAGCTTTATTAATGGTTACTTACGTCGTATTGTACTTGTGTTGCTCTTTTCGTCTTTACAGAATCCGTTTTAGGTGGTGTGAGTTGTTATTAGAATATGAACCTTAGTGTGTGGGAATAGAGATAAACTTTGAGAGGTGTTAACGGTCAATAGTTCACTATCCATAGCCAAATCGAAAAGCAACAAGATATCGGTTAGTACGATACTTTCGGTGAACAGTAGAAGTATCAACAGTTATTGACAAATACTTGTAATATATAATATGATGTACAACTATAATTTAAAATATTGATATAACCATAAGATCGATGAGAGTCTGTTTGCTTGATCCTTCTTGTATTATTATTACAGCAAACGATAAGTTTATTTCAAAGCTATAATATATGAAAAAAATGAAACATGGGTTGCGGAGAATAAACGAATTTAGAAAATATATAAGTAACTCCATCACAGTTAGAGATACATAAATTATGTATTAAACGACGTACCGTAATTCCAATTATACACAAGTATACATATTATTTATTTATTTTTAGTCTATTTTGAAACTTATTAGCACTAAATGCCATCAGTGACGAACTCGAAGTTTACTCTGAACAACTGTATTTACCTCAACATGACATTATATGCAACGTGTTGGTCGGCATCTAAGTGAAAACAAATACTTTTGTCAGCACTTTCGCTCAAAAACTTCAAACGAGACATTAGCAGGCACTTACAGTCGCGATCAATTTGAAAGAGTAAACAATAGAGATAGGCACTGAGTGACGTTTGCAACACTTGAGGATGTTTGCCGAGTAAACAGACAACCCGCGCGAGACGTGTTTCACAACAATCTTTCTTTTTACGATATTTTTTTATTTTTTTTTATTTATTTATCATTTAAGAACATGTACAAAATTATATGATGATGTAACATTAGAGAAACCATTATAGGTTTATATTAAATGTTACTGTTGA
The DNA here is from genome assembly GCA_018247775.1 of Udranomia orcinus. Classification (NCBI taxonomy): domain Eukaryota; kingdom Metazoa; phylum Arthropoda; class Insecta; order Lepidoptera; family Hesperiidae; genus Udranomia; species Udranomia orcinus. The sequence continues at coordinate 18,314 of DWGW01000158.1, forward strand.
GTTGCGTCGATAATACTTA
>DWGW01000159.1:0-18285 GCA_018247775.1 Udranomia orcinus
ATATTTAATAACTTTAACCCGATAACGAACCATAACTATACATTTGATTCAGGATCCTTTGAATAATACGTGCCCTTGAATGTTATTATAATAGTATGAGTATTAATTTTGTTGGCCAAAAGCTTACCTACCAGGTACAAGTAAAATCAATTATGTATGAGTGACCTTTAATATATATTTGCAACTCAAACCTGAATGAAACATTGCTGTGGACATTGAAAATTAAACACACGAATGCCCCACTCCCACACACGCTTGCGTGTAATACCGAATACAAATTGAACAATTTTAATACCGAGCGGCGGTTTTGCGCAAATTATAAGACAGGTTTTGGAGAATTAAAATGCACACCTAAGTGGTAACGCCGTGGCTCGATTGACCGCAAATAGGTCGTGTATTGAATGACACTGCATCGAATGGCGCAGGTATGTGTCTAGTGCCTATGTATGCGATACGATTGTGACCGCAGGTGATATTTCGTAACTAGTGTGTCATGCTTAAGATTGTGGCCGAAGTTACAGCGAATTTAAGCGGAGCGTGAGCATATGAGACGAGAATGTATGACGGAGTGGATTACAAGGCTGCGGCTTGTGGTGCAGTGTTGTTATTGGCACCTAAATTATGTTTAACTAGGGACACGCTCCGGCTGCGTTTGCGTTGTAAATTACTATCCTTTAACGATATATGAAACCAAAATTTATCTTCAAAAGCAATCTCTTATAACAAATGAATAGAATTTCTTTAAAGAACTTACTTCAGCAGCTTCTTAAAAGTCATTTTCAACGTCCAATAGGACTGAAGTTTTCAGGAAGTCGTGCTTTGTGTCGTCAGTAACGTGAACTATCGTTGTGTGTCCATCGCATTGTCTTCGTGTGTGTCACAGTTGCACGGGTGACTAAAATTCACACCATAAACTCTCGAATTCCGACAAAATTTCCAATCGCACGGTAATAACAACAATACTCAGCCCGGACACAAATAGCTAATGTATACACCGATATGTATACACCGTGTACACAACGTTATGTCGTAGCAATTTTGACTTTAACGCTGGTGCGCTACGCCCGACCGCTGTAGCTGTAGCCGTGATGGGCTGCGAGTCTACGCGACACGTGCTCGGCCACTAACTGACACTCGCCTACACGCCATAAATTTATTCTCAATGCAAAATAAAACCGCGCTAACGCAACAGAAGTCATAGTTATTTTCCCTTCTTTGCCAGCGATCGGAACAGGATCGGATCAGACCTTGTGAAATTTGGTTTTGGATTAGGAGATGTTTTATGAAGACTATTTTCTCAGCCACAATAACACCCGTTTACTACATTATTACATGATTATAAACTTTATTCGATCTGAAGTCATACTTAAACTGCTACACATCTATGCTTGCTTTGTTCCAGAAGATGATATAGATGTAGCGACAGGCGAACTAGATCTGTTGATATAAAATTAAATGTTAACCCAGATCAAATCTTTAGTTATATTATTGCGACCAGCTTCAATATTGAGCTAAGAGTTAACTACTATAACAGATACCTATTACAACACAAGTAGCTTATTCTAGACTCCAGAACTAATCAAACATCTAACATTATTGGGTTTATGGGTCCGCACGACTCACATGCAACGATATCGATCGCAGATCGTCTGTCGCGATCGTATGATCACACTATTCATGTCACTAAACGCTATGAGAGACCTATGACACGGCGCCGTAGTAATTGGATGTCCAGAGCAAATATTGAATTTCATTTGTACTGAAACGAGTTTACGGTTTGTTATTCAATTTCGCCCATCCTAGTGGACAAGCGGGCGCCCTATGACAGCTCTACGTGAGCGTTTGCAGCGAACAGAGAGCGGTCGTAATCTTGGAATGTGCAATAAAAACCACACCACACAATAATGTTGTCATAATGTAATTCTATGAATAGTGAATCACAGGCTCACTGTGATTCCTAGTAATTTTATCATTAACTTTCCTCGACACCTACAATTGATACTCTCATATGTTTAATTAATGTCCAACTTGTTTTTAGAGCCCAGTCACTTTGTGACCAGTCGTATCAAGGGAAACAAGAGATTCCAAATTCAACATCATATTTTTTTTTTAGCTAAATTGACTGATCCTCTGAAAATCAAAATTGCATTTAAATATTTGTAATTATTTTTCAATTATGCTAAAATAATTCATAGTAATAATAAAGTAATAAACAGTAGACGTTTTAAACTAACTGTGAGCCGTAAAGTCATACAGTATTCGACTCGTAAAATATTTCAACTACTGCGAATTAAAATTGATCATTAAAAAGTTCCACTTGACACTTGACACATTCGATCGTTTCACGTGTGCCAAAGTCAAGTGGATTTGAAATGTCCAACTAAAGTTCAATCATTAGTGTACGAGGGGTTTATGGAGGCCCGAATGGTGCAGAGGTGCAGCTCTAAATTAATATATAATGAAGTGTGCTCCAGTGGCAACTAGTGGTCTATCAAGATTGGCTCTTCGCTTACACGCTCGGCACGGGCGACGTTCCTCACAATTTGATATTAATTGATGTTCACCTGGAAGCCGATGGAGTTTGCGTGTTAATTGATAGATCTTGACAGCGTAACCGGAGCTAGAAATTCTCACAGAAACTGAGACAATCCTATTTCTCCTTGTCATACTTAACGACAGTTTTTATAACACTTCCTGAATGCTCTTTGTACTATTGGTTCAGCAAAATATTTTTTATAAATAGATTGTAGAAGTACTTGTTGTAATCCAATGAAACAACCTTTTAGGTTAAGCAACGATAAGCGAAGTTAGAAGTTCCTTCCCTGATAATTTGGTCTTCTACGGTTGTGGTGAAGGCAAATCTTGTAGGGTAAAACGAGTAAACCCACAAGACTAAGCAACTATTACGAATTAATTATAACACTTGCGGTTTAAAAACTAATTTTCAAAATAAATCTAGAAGGAACGCTTTGTTGAAGTCTAGTGCTAAAGTTTTCGTTCCATCTAAATAGGGCACTGGCTGATCTAAAGAGAGCTTTCGTTTGGTTTAAGTCTAAACCCAATCGTTGCAGAGCAAACGCAATAGCACTGGTGCGAAGAATACCTATTATTGCATTCGGTACTTCAACGTTTCAACGAAGTCACTCCAGATAGTTCACGATAAACGATTTTGATTAAAAATTGAATGTTCAGCGCGATAAGAGCAGTATTAATCAGTTGAGAACACGACTTCTTTTTACGAGTTCCGTCTTAACAGTTCTTTTAATTGCCACTTGACGGGTCCGCCAGTGTAATGCGCAATTTAATGATCCTTCAAAATGTAAAATGCATTACTGCAACAGCTTTATTTTACTGCTTGCCAAGATGAAATCACGCTACGAGTAGGTGGCGTCTTATTGTCCGTGAATCGTGTTTGCTCTGTTGTCCTTTTGTAGTTGAGTATTACGTCAGCTCATTAGCGTTATTAATTAAAATTATTGTTTCAATATTCAAATATTTTTAGTAATGTACCATTATAATAGACTTATAAGTACAATAAGAAAAGTTTCTATTAATTATCTTCATATTACAAAAGTCCATAAAGCGCTGACTATTAACCACTAGGTAGTCCCTTTTATTCACGGTATTATAGGAGTATTATAAAAATACGCAGAGGTTTAACAACGAAATTAAGTATAAAACAAAATTGTTGTTATGGCGTTTACTGTTACAAATTGAATGTTTATGAATTTCATTCACATTTTAATAATGTCATATTTCTCATAAACACTAAACGAATTAAAAACCATTATTTTATATTACGCATGCACCCTCACGGGTCTGTTGCTGGCACCTAATTAGAATATAAATATGTACCGGCGACGTTTAACAAGTGACCCCAACCTTTGTAATCTTAATAATCCACCACCCTGTAATAAAAGGCGATGTGATGAGAATTCGCCAAATCCATGTGTCCACTTAAAAAAATCCGCGCTTAAAAATATTTCTCACTCGACCCGGAAAGGGCGCCGTTATCTCTGAAGGTATTAGTATCCAACCTGTATTCGAAGCTTTAATTAAAACAGATTAAGTAGGTATATTTTTGCATAATGTAAAGTCGGTATGACTGGATCCGTATAACCGAGACAAATCCTAATTTGCAAGAGCCTCTTGTCTCTGCCACTCGAGACAACGAATAGAATAATTGTACCTAGTGTTTTTCATACGTTTCCGTCGTCTGGACTCGTGCGGTTAGTTCCCTGACGTTGCCGTCTCCGCGAGGGCAATCATTAGGCAGGGTTGCAGGGCAGTCCTCGACCACCCTACACCAGCTGACGCCTGCTAGGGGTGTATTTTAATATATTACATCGTTGACAAACAACTTTATTTATGAGTCGCAGGATAGATTTCGTTATTCGTATCTTAATAGCGTTATTGTCAAATACGTGCAATTAGTTATACAATACAATGCGTCCAAATATATAAGTAAACCGGTAAATGATGTCCTATGACTGGAGCTCCGTTTATAATACTCCTCTGACGTAGTTAATGTTGACGTATGCTGAGCTGACTGTGTGTAGTAGATTAATTAATAAATGTATAGGACTATTAGCAAGGTATGCGAACGCACAATTTAGCTACAGTTAATACGCGTGCTCATAACATTACTAACTATTAATATATCTACTTAATGCCTTAATGCCTCTGAGCGTTGGGAATGGCAAGTGACAATTGGATTATTGGTCGGTTCCTTCGACAAACAAGAGGCTGTTATTGTATTGGTTTATCTAAATATCATCTGTTCAATTGCTGAATCTACTTTATAAGTCGCTTGTTTGTACACTGTGGATGCACGACCATCCTCTTGAGATACGTCGTTATGTGTCATAGGTGGCTCATATTTTTATGGTCACAATGGATAAAATGAGCGTTTTTTGGGTTTGTACTGTTTATCAATAAACTCGTGTGTGTAACAAAAAATATGTAATTTAAATTGATGACTATAGACATGGTTCAATGATTGTCATGTCCTAAATTGGGAACAGAAAATTAACGACGCTTATAATCATATATTTCTGTTCGTCGTCTTAGTGTTTGTATTCTTGTCTTTTCGTTGTGTATTGTTCGTGGCACAAACAGCACAGGATATGCAACTGTGGGGTCATGAGTGTGTAGCGTCATACATACTCGTATACTTTTGTATGATTTTATTTTTTCGCGTCAGCTAAACTTATACAATAAGAACCGAATTGCGAACCGGTTGCACAGCTGTCGTCGCGCGGGTAGCATTTAGAGATAAATAAGAGTATTGAAGTAGAAATAAGAGCAAGAAGTAGTAGTGAGGGACGACATAACAAAAGGCGATTAAAGTTGAAACGGTAGGTAGGTACATATCGAAACAACAACCCGTATCTCTGAATTTCTATGTGCAAATTTGACTATCTCTTCGATATATCGACATCGATTGTTGATAGAGCATTCGAAATAATAAAAAAATATTGTAGCAATTTTTTTCTTAACACTACAATATGCGACGATAATTTTTCGACAACGCAGCATCGGTGTACGATAAAAAGATAAGCTAACATCCTCCTCGTGGCGTGTCCGCGACGCTAGACCATACGGACGGATACATGCAACAATGGGCTCATACAACCGGTCGCGGGACCGTTACAGATGAGCCGGCGGTCCGTCTGAGCCCATGTGAATATGCATGAGCTCTGGACTTGACCTCGCGCTATTAGACCGCGGGCGCAGAGCGTGGGACCCCGCGCCGGGCACAATTGACGTTTGACATTTGAGCTGCTTTCGGCAAATATGACGTTAATGCGATCGTCCATTGTAAGATTGGATATGGGACTGCTTCGGTTTGACGGACTTTCTAAAAGATATAGAGATAGATATATAGATTTTTTTTAATTAAATTGCTTTGTGTAATATATAGACAGACCGGTTTTTAATCGAAAATATTGAATATCAACAGTAATAACTAAATAGTTCCTAGTTGAACATAAGATAATAATTCTCTTAATTGAATTTGTACAGTTAAAAAGGGTTTTATTTATATTGGGAGTACGCTCAAATGTAATAGTCAATTAAGGGACATTAAAAATAAATAAACGTACTTAAAGGGATTGCTCATATTTAGCCAATTATCGCACGACTTATTTAGGGTTCCCACGGGAAAACGGTGTAGTGCAAAATGTACTATTTTGTGTTCACGCTGGGGCGAATATAATTTAATACCTATTTCTTAAATGGCGGAATATTAGCTGGGGAGTCAGAAAATAGAAATGATCATATTCATACATACATAATTATATTTCAAAGGAAACAAAACTATAGAAAACATTTTAGGCAATTTTCATAACTTTCATAACATTATCATTTAATTTCATACACTAAAATGCGCAAAACGTATGTAATAACTTTGAAAGTTACACTAACCATACCCAGGAAAGTGCTTTGTGATCACAAGAATTGAATACACGATTAATAACCCGTCCTTAGCTTAACAAAAGGCATTCCAGCGAAATAATAATAGCCGGATTAATATAAAGTGTTGCCAAGCTCAACGAGCGGACGTGTTGAGTTGCAGTAAGAAGTCAGAGTGGCGAGGGGGGCAGCCATCAATCAGGAGAGACGCGGGTCAGCCCCCGACCACCTGTCGCGTGCGCTTCGCCGTCGCTAATCAGTCACCCAGCAACAGCAAATCTCAGCCAAAGGGTACGAGCGGTCGGAGCGTACTTGGACTGTCGTGGTATGGTGGTGTGACCCCAATGTGACGCTGATTGCCCGGTTCGATCTCCGCTTAAACAGAAATATTAATCATGAATTGCCATGTCTAATCGTATATCCGACATGTACAAAAGGCATGACAGGATCATACTTGAGTTTCTGTAAATATTGTTTAACAAGATAACAGGCAAATCTTATGCCAAACTTTGCATTACCGTTAATATATATGATTGAGTTAGCAATCGAGCATGTCGGTCACCTGTTGGTAAGTGGTCATTGCCGACCATGGGCACCTGTAATCAACCTAAGACAGGAGCAAGTAAGTCGGGTACAGATTGCTAATCCTAATGACTAAGTTAGAACGCCTCGGTTAAGTATGTCTCATCGACTACACTCTTCTAGCCCGAACACAGTAGCAAGAACACTACTATCATTATTATTAAATGTTCACAGAAGATAATAAGAGTAGTATCACAATAGTTTACGGATTAGCGTTTTCGCAGTTTTCACGGCACTTTTCTGATGTCCTTGTGGTGGTGTTGTTGTTGTAATGTGCAACATAATTTATCTGGAGACGACGTGTCTGGCCTTCCCGACTACCTGTGGCGTTGCTCCGACGTAGCTAATCAGTCACCGAGTTGCGCCAAATCTCGGGCTGACAGCACCGCGGCATACACTCGCCTCCCTATAATAATGTTTTGACGAACAACAGTGTTAGTTGTCGCGACGTGGCAATTACCGAACGAACAGTAGGTAGATATTGACTAAATCTCATATATGAGTTATGTTTATTAAATGTCCGAGTTTAAATTAAAGAAATAATTAATTAAGTAATTAAACGATCTCGCTACGTATTTTATAATTTTCAACGTAAACGTCAGTCTGTCTGGTGGATGAAAGAGTATGCAGATTAAATCACACACTATAGTTAGAGTATGCGATGTAATAATTAACTCCGCAGTTATATGCTAATTCAACGTCATAAGATGTAATACGTTATCTAATAACGTTAATGTGAAGACACTAAACGCTTCACGCCATCACGTTCTACCGAATCGAATATTCTATTTACAATCGAATTCTCTAATAAATGGTATACTCAATATCTTCAAAAAATCCTCGAGCTGCAAACAAAAGAATTATTGCTCATCGACCTAGAGGAATTCTCGCGTAAAATAGCAGACATTTATGAAATAGCGGTAGCTTGTCATTCGAGGCGTCGGTATCGGAGTCCGGCGGGTGGCGAGCCACAGCGATCGCTGTAAATTTCATCGCAATAGTGAATGTACACGCGAGACTAAAAATAAACATGGCCACAACGAACGTAGCCAAGCGATACACAGATAACTGCTCGGGAGTGTTTGCCGCGGATCCGGCGCCATGCGCCACTCACACTTGTCACATGCGAATATGCGTCCGCTATGTACACTCAATTAGTCCTGTTAAATTTATCCACAGTCATTCCCAATTCTGAGTGGGCGTGAAAAATTCTATTTTTAGATGGACACATTGGTTATTTTAAGAGTATGAATATTTTTCTAATAAAATGGAAATTGTCAAAGCCTTTCCAAAGTACGTAGTACTATTAAGAACGAAAGTAGCGATCGACGCGATTTATATCTATGGAAGAGACTTATAATAGCTTTAAAAGTTTTTCGCAGTATCCGATAAATTTATGGCCTAGCGCGCGGTTTGAATTCAGGCACGCAGAAAAACAATTCTAAGCCCTGAAGAAACTTCAATCTATTTCGTGGGACGGGGTATTAGCTTAGATGTCGTTGACTTCCCTCCTCGGATACGTCCGAATAATAATAATATGCTCGGGATAGCAAAAGGAACGTTCGATATTCATTTTCAAAGTTACGTTATATCGAATGCGCTGAAAGCCATTACTTATTTCGAGATTTGCTTCCAATACAACCATATTGGACATAAAATTTTCCGGAACCTTGAGATATGGCAGAGGAGCTAACAGCACAAAAATGTAAAGCGCTTACGTCTCATACGTCACGGAAACAAATGGAAGTGGAATTTTTCAGTCGACGGGGGAGAATCGTCGATAGCGAGATAGGAAATCATTTTTGCGATGATAATACGCAAAGCAGCAAAAGTGTGACGAGCAGAAACAAACTAGATTGAAGCGAGGAGCGGAGCAATAACGTCGGTGGGCTTCATCTCGGCCAGATCACGTTCATGGAACAAAAGGAGCGCGCGGCGAGCCGACAGCGGCAAAAGGAACTAAAAAAACTCACGTTCAAATGGAGCTTTTCATACTTAACAAACTCCGCGATGTAAAACGTTTGCGAACGACGCTGCCGGGTTCTATAGTTCCAAATAACCATTACCTATTCAGTGCTTATACGCGAATTATGAAACAGTTCGCTGCATCGTTAGTGCGTACTCACAGGTGTGTTTGAAACAGAGAGAAATTTGAAAGGGTAACGAAATCGTAGCAGTTCGAAATGAAAAGGACAACGAGACTCGTGAATGTGCAATGTGACAACTCCATGCAGCATTAAGAAGACATTAGGGGTGGGGTATGGCAAAGGGCGCATTATTTAGCAATTTATCACGAAACCGATAGTGGAGCAAGAAGTTATTCACATATTTGAATTCAAACATTTCAACCGAACGTTTCTATGCTCAAATGTTTTAAACAAAATGTTGGTAATATCAATGGTTATAAATACTTCAAATATTAAAGATGGGCGAACTTCTATCGTATATTTTGTAGAACATATTATAGTAAAAGTTGCTGTGCTATGTAGTTTGTGATATGTGAATTTCTGCGAACATTTTTGGGATTCAGACTGCTAATGGTTAAACTTTATCGATAGCTTTTGCAAGGTTTAAGAATCCGACAGACAAGAAAATCGCAAAGTAGTCAGCAGCAGTCACTTTCTTGGGCAAATCAGAATAGATTTACGGTCACCAATGGTAAAATCGTTTCGTAAAATCACTTGACTGTACATTCGATACTACCAATGGGTATAGGATAAATTATTCTGGCAAGTGTGTAAGACCGAAGTAAAGAAGATAGGCCTTTTGATACTGTCTTACGGTTGCACATGTATAGATTTTGGCTACAAATAAAATTGATCGGAAATGAGACTAAAATATCGTTTCGGAATCAGAAATTTATTTTTGAACTGTCGTGAAAATCCGATTGCCTCAATTATTGAGAGGTACGCAAAGTTCATGCGAGAGAAGTTTCAAAAAAAGTTTGTTTTAACAATGTAAGTCGTAGGATTATGTGTACATACCTTGTTAAAAAATTCAATATCGAACTAAAAAAGATTTTATTTAAACGTATTCTATTAAAATGCACGTTTGGAACGGCAATAAAATATACAGCAGTTATCTGCACTTGTTGTAAAGTGATGACTCCTCTTGTAATCACCGTATGAACCTTTCATCGCACGTCGTCGCTGCGAGCTTTCAAAAAGCTTTCAGTGGTTGATCGCGCTCGCTACGATTATAAGTGTTCCCGATAGTCGTTCGCCAATAGTAGAGGCAAATGTGAAAAATTGTGATTCATTTCTGGTCGATTCTCAATTATAATGAAGCGGCGAGAGGTTCTATTGGTAAATTAATTGCGGGCATTAATATTTTCGGGTGTCGATTGATTGTGAGGTACGGCGCGCGGTTGCCAAGCGCCCGCAGCGGAAAATTTGGCGGAAACTGATCGATACCGCAGCTGAATAGTATGCATTTTAAGTCACATCAATCCATTCGCGGTCGGTCGCGCACGTGTGCTAGTTGTTTATGTACCGCAAAAGCCACCAAGTTTTGCATGACTGCCAAATGCGGACCACTACTTCATATGGAGTGGCTTTTAGGAGTTCCCATGAGAGATGTTAGGTTAGGTTAGCGGACGTATGGGGCCGAACTCGCGCGGTATCATTATCGTTACAGTTCAGCGGTTGGCGCCAATTTGTCCGAGTGTGGAATGAGTTGCGAGTTCGTCGCGGTCTCTGGACACCATTAATTGAGCCATGGGTTTCATTATGTAAATCTTTAGGCTGCCAGACATAATACATAAAGCAGACACTACTTCGTTTGCGTAACGAGAAAGTTCTTGTTTGTTTTTGCCAGACTTAGCAGTCTGCTAGAGATGGACAGCGGAGATATGTTTGTTATTATAATTGGATAGATGTTACATTTATGCGCTGTTTATATCCAAAATTACGGGAAACGTCAATCGTATAATTTTCATAAGTGACACCTGCGCAACAGAATTCGGTTAAGCATGAACAATAGAAGAATAAGATTTGACTGAACAGAAAAAATATGCTTTTCACGGAATTGCAAGTTGTCAACACTCACTTGTATGTGTTACAGATTTATAAAGGGTTATGTATGTAGGTATTATGTAACTGTTAGTAGTATTTGAAATATCATTGGAGAGCCATGTTGGCGGTGGGTATCGAGGCGTGCCTGCTACGGAGTACTCCCGATCCCATAAATATTTTACTGTGCACTCCTTTATGGTATTGTGATCAGATTGTCGCGTAGCGCGCTCCTAGTGCCGCAACGATCGATTTCGCATCAATATTTCAATAATACCCGACTACTCGTATAAATTTGCGTGCTCCGAATTCAGCACAGTTTTGATTTGTGTTTTCATTACTTCAGTCATCAAATTCTAAAACCACATTTATAAGGCCGAATTGGTTTATGAGGGTGACAATATAGTATTTGCTAAAAGTAATAATAGTTTTATTATATATATGTCTAATTTCCTAGTGAATCGAAAGTATCTTAGTAATCGTTTATTAACATATTATTATATTTCATTTCTTTCTTTACATTTAATGCTCATAAAATGTGTTAATCTAAAGTAAATCCTTAGGGAAATGTGACATTGTCTATCATGCAGGTTAGACAATGTGATATTTCCCTCGATCAAGACCCGGATCGAAGTAGGAAATAATGTCCATTATTGTCGGAGGAAAATGATACGCAACGTATCGCGCGAGATCGCGTTACACAGATTTAAATAAACCAAGACGCGCAAGCAAAGGATCACAGTATCTACTATATGTGAATTGTGAAAATTGATACATAAATAAGGGTTAACTTGATTTTGTGAAAACAAACTCGAATGTCGGTTGTTGCATCCTCCTTTTCTGTCACCTTTAGGCACGTAAATTAATTTGTATACACGGGCCAATGTGAATTGGCATAAATACGGACCTACGCGTCCATGCATCGTCTCTACGGTTTCTAACATCTAACCATTGACACGTATCTGGTCGTTATTAGTCGATAACAATCGCGACTGCTAGTAGTGCTATATCGAACAGAAATGCGATCGCTAGCTTATGGTTACATTCGTTCCGGCCGCGGCGAGTGACGAAGGCGAACATGACGCGTACACGAAGGGGCCGCGCGAGGTCGCGTTACGCCGTTTGAAAGTGAGACGCGAGGCGCCAGGAGAGCAACAAATTAAGTCCCCGCGGGGAACGTCCCGCCCACGCCCGCTCTCGGGATCATTCCGCAAAGTCCCCGAATTTTTATTTACCTACCTGAGGAAAGTTTATTCCGCCTTTGTGTATATAATCCGCTTGTGGCGTACAAATATCTGAATGTTCTTATACGGGGTAATGCTGGATAGCCATGGGAATTGGTGTACATAGATAGTAGGAGGATCTAGCGAATATGATAAAACTGTAATTGTTAGGAAGTATGTAGTTAATGAAATGCTTAAATATAGGGGAAAAACAATTGTGTGTTTGTTACGATACTAAATATTCGGCAGTTCAAGTGTACGTACAACTTAATCATTAGTGAAGTTTCTTGTGTACAATCAACCGGGTCCGAAGTGGAATAATTTGGTTGTCGCGCGAGCGTTGAGAGGGCACCCGCGATAACGTCTCGCCGAAGGGAAAACTTGAATATTTCCAAAGAATTACATAACCAAATTCGCCGAATAAAAGTTCGCGTACGTGCTCCGACAACTGCTAAAGTATTTTTGAAGGTCCCCTTTTAAACTTTAATTAAGAGTTAGATCGTATACCGCTTCTCTCAGTCATCTTTATCCAATATTATAGACTTTCAATTGGGAATTTGGTGCAATTTATTTAATGTGATGTGATCTATATCTTAATATTATAGAAGAACGGTTAAAATTTTGTAAAATATTTTACTATTTGAAATAAAGTGAAAAAAATCGTTCTAAATAATATAATATAATGGTTTTATTATGATACATTATTTTTATACAAATTATACCGATATTCGTTAAAATTTTTATAACATTTTTAAAAGCTATCAAGTCATTACATCCGATATTTAATCCCTTATTAAGCCTTAAGTCGTTTCCTGGCAACTTTCTTTTATTTAACGATCGAAGTGTTTTAATCTCTGAACATTAAACAACAATTATCGAGCTGTACACCCACAGCTTACAAAACAAGCGCAAAATAATAAACGATACAGTTAATGACGACGGACCTATAAAAAAAGAAGGAAGGAATCTGCCAATGGCAACGCTTAAGCGAGGGTATAAAATTAAATGGGTAGAAGGCGTTTTTACAAGTTTATCGAGCGTTCCACATCGGGCAGACGTCTAATGGGCTAGCAGGCGCCGAGCACGCTGCCTGTCTGTCTCGTCGGCCAGTGACGTGAGCGCCACCGCCGCGCCGCTAGACCGTGCCGAGCCGAGCCGACACCTAGACCTTACCAATTTCCGATCGATCGACAACATCGAAAACATCACATGACCCAGCAACTTAACTAAAAGGTACACTAAAAAAAAAATTAGATACCACTAATGAAACTCGAGGCGAAACGCCCGCTCGAGAACAAAGAACCCTGCATACTTACGGCACGGCGCGGTTGGCTGGCCATGGCCTAGCTTTTTATGTCGATTTATCGACTCAAATTAATCGTATGAGTAGAAAGTCGATAGAAAGAGACTTGCGTAAAACGTGTACAAATACATCTACTACATCCCGATGATTGTCACTTTTGTTCCGATTTAAATATTTGTAATGAGATTAGGACTAATAAACTCAATTTGATTAAGAGGGTTAAAAAATGCAATTAGGTGGACTTTAGCTGTGTCAATTTAAAACAGAAATATCTTCTTTGCATAATTGTAATTTTGTCAAGTTGAGCGAAGGCGTTTTTTTGTAAACCTATAAGAATCCAAGTGTTCAATTATAATTCACGACAGTTTTCTTCGTTGTCGATAAATGTACAAATTAAACGACAACGATGAATCACCGACGACTTTACATTTGAACACGTGTAATACACAAACGCAGTGAGTCCACAATCTCATTTACACTCACCGCTCCAGCCAGCGACACGAGGGAAATTGGATGACATTGGCTTTTCAACTGTTTACGTTTTGGTACATTTAACAGTGTATTAAATACACCTTCGTCTCTACAACACGACCGCAGCCCTAACACGCGAGTATGTATACTAATCTTAAACATTATAAAGGGGTAATTGTAGTTACTTTATAGGTTGACTGGAAAGGTGTCAAAGCCGTAAACAAATATTTTTGGTTTGGTTTTGTTAGTTCCAAATATTTAAACCTCCGTTTTTATTAAGAATGAATGACGTATAATACGTTAAAGATGTGCCAATGTAACATGCCAGGTACCGAGAGTTGTTGAAAGAGAGGAGGAAAGACAAGTTGAGCTTATTCATTTTGGAGTGTCAAAATTCATCAAATGATACAATGAGTACCTCAAGAAAGAAAAGCGGAAATAATCACACCTTAGAGAATCTATAATTAATATACAGCATAGCGTATGTACTTCATTAAATGTATGTATGGCCTGCGTGAGCCGAACTATATTCGAGGCGTATAGTCAAGAGTAGCTTGTATATTGTAGACGTAGGCAGTCTTGACAGGGCTCGCTATTAAAGCCGACCCGGAGGAAATTAGAAGCGATTAGATACCCACACGTTGACACTCGGGCAGATTCACTATTAGAATTGTAGTAAGATATCGGACCATGTTCAAAGGGCCCGACGGTCATGCGATGTTAGTTGAAATGCAGTAGTCAATCCACAATCTCATTTGCACTCGCCAATGTGGCCGGCACGAAGGAAATTAGAAGCGATTAGCTGCCCACACGTTCACATCTAGTCCCGATGGACGCGATCGAAATGAAAAACTGACGCACAATTACCTTCTATAATTAAATGATCAAGTATCATTGTAATAAAAACACAGTAGTAATAAAACAAGAGATATAAGATAATGCTCGCTGAACTACGAGTTAATGCAGCATTTATTTATATTATTAAAAAAGTAAAAGGCTACTTATGAATTGTATTACATAAAACTACTTCGTAAACTGGGTGTGCAAGATTTTTGCATTACAAATATCATTGAACCGGTTGTAAAGACTTTAGGGCTTTACGTGTAATTTGAGCCTTATGTGATGCAAGAATCGCATATCCTGGCGAAATTAATTCTGTATAAAAAGGTTAAACATGAGTTACGTAATCCGCGTCAGCCAGCAGTAATGCATGTATTGAAGTCATGAAACAAAAAATAAATGTAAAACAACAACCACTATTATAATGTTACCGTTAGTAAGTTACTGTCAGAACAATGAAATGAATAGAGGTATTTATTTTTTTAAACAGACTACACGGCCCATTGCCGATGGCATAACGATTGCGAAACGTAACGAAGCGCTGCAGTAACTTACAATCATCAGATCTATCGCGGGTAATTTACGGAATATATTAGGGGCGATATAGCTTTTCCTGAACTTTTGGAATGGAACGTTTTAAAGGAATAGCAGTGTTCTTCGACGGGAAGTGGGAGTGATTCCGAGCCGCTTACACGGGCACCGGTCCCACGACTGCATAATACATTGCGGCGAATGCACCGCAGTTTGATCCGCTTCTAGACAAGGTAAGCGCGACTCGAAAGTTCTCGTGGCGTTACTTCCACTTTTCTACCGACCGCGGACATGAACTAGTAAGGTGCTTTACGGTTTCCACGCAAATTGACAAAGTTTTAAGAATGTCATCTCTTTGTCTTCTTACACGGGAATATCGGCTGCGTTCAATTATTTATGACTAATCGTCCCGGAAACTTCGCGAGTGCTAAGTTCGAGGGGAACCGTCTACACGGCTGTGCTACTAAGTAGGTGCGTTCCGGAATTGGAACCAACGTTAATACCGCGTGACATAAACGTCGTACGAGTGCCGTAAATAGAATTTCTTAATAAATGTTAGAAGGAACTAAATTAATGTGATTTGTAATAGAAATAACGCGGCTCACGGCCGAGGGGCGCCTACGCAGTTTTGCAATCTATCACGTCTATTGAAAAGTACTTATCGTTAGTGTGTCACCGTATTCGTATCCGTATTTCATTAAAGAGATATGGTAAATTGATGACCAAATAGTTTTTATATTACAATCAGAATTTCTTATTTTTTAACCACTAGTCCAAAAGGCGGCCCGTAATTAAGTTCATTTACTTTAGTTTATTTAATATCTAACTCTATCTAATATCTATACAATATTTGTATAGATTTATAAATATCGCTAGAAGATAAAAGTCCGTCTCAACCATGAAAAAAGTACACGTCCAAGTCTGCTCTAATAAATAGGCACGCAAAACAATTTTCTAATCGAAAGAACCTATCAAATAGTTCTATCTACAACTGGACGTATCCGCAAGCCTTAGGTCTTTTTCTAGTCGCGCCATTGGGTCCAATCTCTTGTTGTATGCAGCTGCCTCACGCAGATGGAGCCTTCGTAGACGGTGCCCTAAGGCAGTATGGCGGATTTTCAATTTAATATGGGTAAGTTGTTTACGTACGTAGGAACAGACATTTTAAAGTTTAACGACAATTGCATTTGTATAGAGCTGTGTATGCAATAGGTATACTACTACATGACGCATTCGTATGCAAGATTACGTACGCATCAGTGGATCCAATCTATTGTTTTACGCGCACAATTGCTTTCAGAGGCTTTACGTAGCATAGAATTTCTTAAACGGTAAAAACGTTTACAGTTTTGCGTTTTCATTTGTTTTAGTTCGATTGTTGTTTTATAAATTAATGTTCGTTCTCACTAACAAAAGAATACTTCTAAATAACAAGAAACAATTGATTTTTAAAGACCTTGGGAGAGGCCTTAACTTAGTATCTGGATATATTCCTCCAATTTAGGCATCTCTCAGCTTTAGTGATAACGGTATACCTATAAGTGCAATACCGCCCAAACGACAAGTATCAAATGAGGTCATACATAAATATGGTTCAACACATCATGTTAAACAGAACTGCTTGATTAATTACATGTGAAGACGGATTCACTGCAACAAGACATATAGACATAGTGACGAAATTAAACATTAAGGAGTCCGTTATTTATTTTTGACGATTTTTTTTTTATATTATTAGTGGAATAGGCGTTTGTCTTCCATCTCACCTGATGGAAAGTGTAGATGCATAGATAGATAATAATGATTTGCATTTAAACCGTAAATACGCGTATTAGAAAGGACGTCATAGGACCGTAAGGCATACACGAATCATGTAGGCAATCTGGCATTTATAAATTTACAAACGTATTGGTTCGCGAAGCTCAGACAATGGCTTGTGTTTCTTGGGGATCAAACCCTTAACGTTATCTTAGTTATGGAGATTAGAGCTAAAGAAGCCCTGTCTTATAAGTTAAAAAGTATCCAGCTATATGTTGAAAAATTGAAATTCAAGAATCTTACAAAATAGTCCATATGGGTAAGACATGAAATTAGTAGTTGAAATAAATTAGATCTACTGAAGTGCTGCGCTAAATGCGCCTTTAACTGCCGTCATACCTTTTCACATATATGCCGTGCCATTGTCGTGGGTTCTTGAATCCCTTATATTTTAGCACATAACAGAACTCTTTTTTTAGTCATTCGTCATTCATATGAGATGCCCCTTACCTCTAAACTCCATAACCTTGGTGCACAACGAACCTTAGGTAAATGACGAGCTGCATTAGTAATTCAGGCGGTAAGAGCGAACAAAACAACTACTTTCTCTTTCGCAAACGTCTGAGCGAGAACAATGTTGAATGGCGAATAGAGCGGGTAATGTTGAAAACTAACTTCGATAGATAAAGCTTTGCGTATTTCAACACTGAACAGATACGAATCCTGTTGAATACTGCCGAGTTATCCTGAAGTTGTGCTTACAGGACGAAATTATTTAGTTAACAGACACTAAATTGTTCCTACATGTTTATTGAGACACGAAGCCTCAGACGGCGGCGTTTCATTTGAAGGAAATTTATATTTCGATCCTATGATGCTTGTATTTTAACTAAACTAAACCCATATACCTATACGAAAAGGTGTCCGACTACACCTTCGGTTAGCTAATTTTTCTACATTTGACATCTATATTTAGATGAGACAGACAGACCAGAGACTTCATTTATATTATGTTCCCAAGTGTCAAATATTGTTTTTCCACTCGACAGTTTGTAGGCGGCATTCGAGTGCGTTTAGCGAGATTGTAAGAAAAATATACCTACGATTACAAGGTGAACGATGTGTTAATAAAAAAACCGTTTTATTTGTTTTG
>DWGW01000160.1:0-18268 GCA_018247775.1 Udranomia orcinus
ACACAAGCGTATTTACATCTTACGAGCGCGTTCTAAAATAATTTAAATAAATAAATTATTGGACGGTTATATTTAGAATAAATTATGTTTTAAATAATTTTGATTATAAATCATACAGGTTATTATTTAGGTTTACAATTGATTAAATGTAGTTGAACTTTGGATACAATAAAACTAAATCGTACATCTAACCATTACTTATGACGTTGCGTAATTATTATAATAATTTCTTAGAAGAAATGTTATATTCTACACATGATAGCCACTTCTTAATAACAGTGTATGATTTTTCGATAAAATAAAAAGTGTAATAATAATTGAAAATAAAGCATTCATTCGATGCTTAGAAAAATCCGTATTAGGTAAGTAAGGTAGGTTAGTTTATATATAAAAACATTAAAAACTAACTGATCATACAAATGAGTATGTTAAAAATTCTTTCATTCCTCAGCTACCTTAATTTGTCTTGGTATATGATTTAAAACACTATTAGCGTAATACACAGTAAGGGTATACGATACATAGCATAACGTACTCAAAAATAGTATTAGATAAGTCGTATATATCTAAAAAAATGTTGAGTAGACATAAATTGATGTACTAGCTGTAAGATACTCTTATGAAGGATCGTGATACATCTACAATAGAACATTATTACCGTCCGGAGAAAAATTAATCTACTTTGTACTCTCTTTGCCTAAGTTTCTTTCGTTTTCGCATTACACATTACGTATTAATTATTTATTTATCGGTTAAAGAACACAACACAAGCTCGGCGCAACCGCGTCAAATATAGAAACCGAGACAAGAGAGTCTTAACTATTAACATCACTTTATTCATATCGTCACGGCACACGATTTTGTCGACGAGGTTTTAAGTTTCCATCATTATTAAGTAGGGTACTCTAGAACTTTCGGTATCATTGTTGAAAAACTTTAAGGATCAATCGAAAGAGATCAAATTTTGAGTTACCCTTTTGCCTAAGAAGACTCAGTAATGGCCGTTTTCACCAACGTTTTAATTAGGCATTTGTTTTTAGGAACGGAAAATCTTAGTTGATCTATGGATTCCTCTAATAGATGTGAGATTTGTGGACCACATATTAGGGTAAGACACACACACAACAAGCAGGGTGCTCAACATCAGGGAACGTTGGAAACCTGACTTGTTTAAGTATGATATGAGCTATTAGTAACATGATTTGGCCAGGCATATACTCCTAATTGCGCTTTTCCATACATTTTTGTCAAGCGCAGGGGGGCTCAGGTCGTACGAATGTAGCTGTGCATGAGTCCTGAATGTGTTGACTGGGACCCTTGTGTGGTATTTAATCTTATTTAAAGTCACAATTTAACGGTAAAAGTAAATGTCCGATGGTCCGCCCTATTCTCAGATGCCATTTAAACATGTAAAATTAATACTTGCTTAGGTGATAAAAGGGAATATTAGTCATTACTGTATTTGTTGTCATTATTCATGTATGTGTGGTATTTTTTTTCCTTATTTAAATTCGCAGTTTCCGATAAACAGCGGCCCGCCGCATATTTTTATCGGTTTTTCGTATTTTTATAATTTTCTCACACATAAAGCTTGTCACTGGAATTGATTATTATAATAAAAAGTAAAATTGAGTCACAATATACCCTTACAAGCAACAATATTGTATACGATTAGATAGTTTGACAAATTATAATTGTTTCATAATTTTATACAATTTTAATTGTAAAAAGAGACTAATAAGTGCTAACAATAAATATTTTATGTATTTTTAGTTAAGATAATCATATAGGCTGCTAAAATTGTGCAAACTACCCAATCGTATACAGCTAGTTACGATAGATGTCAGTAGTGTGGTGAGTGCGCGTCGCAGTGGAATCGGCTGCAGTCGTGGTCGCGGCTGGCCGCCATCACGTCGCCGAGCTGCTGCGCCACTGCCGCAGCGCCCTCAGCACCCCCGCGGGATATCCTGGAACCAGATACAACAATACTTACATATCAAATTCCACCGCTTTTTGTGTGCTCTAGATAATCTATATTTACTGCATTAGAACCAGTATTAAATATCGTTTTATATGGGTTGCATGAAGTAAATATGTAGAGATTACGAGCGTATTCTTTAAGTGTGTCCAGACATACATAATTATGCTGAAAATACATCATCCAGTCCGATTTTTCACTGAACAACCATATTTCTAAGCTAAAGAAAAATAATAATTGACAGCAATAATTGTTAATACCGACGTAACTGCCAATATAGTGATTTATCAAAGAACATTAAATGATCAACGAAGCAGTATGAAATGGCATCCGCGTAGTATCTCTGTCTGTTTAACTTATTTGATTGTAAACAATCTACAGAAATGTGACATAGACAAGATATAAAAAGTAAATGACTAAACATTGTTCATATTTGCGATGTTCAAAGGAAAGGAAGTAAATATTTCCGTAGCGGAACCGCGCGCCGCGTCCGAGCACTTGACCGACTTTAACGCACAATCTTTCGTAATTTTTATTACCTGCATCATAAAAAGGAAAAGTATTTCGTGGCAGGTGTGTTACATGTTCGTCGTGGTGTTGCGATACCTTCAATGAATCATTGAAGGGCGTTGTTCGGTTCCGCTTTCACGGCATTTCATGGATCGGTATTTTCACAGAATATTTTTAACACGCAGTAACGGCAAGCAGCTTTTGAAGGGCGAAATGTTTAATAACCTATCTATAATCGCGGTTTATCGCGCCAGTGATCCAATACAATTAATTGTAATATACTCTAATACTTAATGTAATGATTTATTTCCCAAAACACCTAACAAGTCATATATTTCAAACGCTCTGATTAACTATGAATTGATTGATTAACGATAATCTTCATCTTCATCTTCAAGTTCATGTCATTGGTACCCGATTGGGATCAGGATATAATATGCAAGCATAATAAAATGTTTATGTATAAGTTTATTGGTGTATAGAGTTATCTGTAGCGACTACTATCTATCGATATATCTATTATATTTTTTCTTTCTTTCTTTCTTGATTCAAGCTTTTTCCATGATACATGAAACAATATTTCTTTTAGAGCATTATCGTAAATAAGTAAGGCTTTCCATGCCCCGCCGGTGTAATGTTGCGACATTATTTTCCGTGTAAACAATAATTTGTACAGGTTTTCCATTGGCATGCCGCCTGACCACTTTCACCGTCGTGTGTTTGCGCGTATCTGAACGCACCGCCATGTTTGTTACGTAACCCAGTAGGTTACGTTTTGGCGGCAAGCGGTCTGACGGCTGAGAGTACAAAAAAATGACCATTTCGTTTTTTATTCGCGCCGTTTGAATTCGGAAATGTGATGTAAGTGTTATGTGATATTACGTGTGTGACAGTCGTCGGATGTTAATTAACTGAATGGGGTCAAAGGGGTTTTCCTTGAATCTTTTATACTTATCTGCTTAAACTTCTTACTTACTTATATTAATGTAAGTAATTAGAAGCTCACATACATTTCTATTATGTATTTCTATCTAGGCTTTTCTTTTTACATTTGAATGGCAAAAAGAAAATGGTCAGATATCTTAACTGAAGAAAACTATAGAGACTGTAGGTACTTGAATTTAAAACTGGAAATTATGCGTAGTTCAGAGAAAATCTTATTAATAATAACAAGATACCTATCTACCATCGCTTTAAATCTTTTCGGTAAAGTTCCCGTCGCGATAATATTTGAAGGGATTTCGCTTACCCTATGTCTATAAACACAGATAAATTAACAAGACGAGATAAATCAAAGGATTCGATTTTCGGAGAGTAATGTTAATGACATTACTATTACACACGTTTTTTTTACAAAATTAGCTATTCGGAACTTATATCCGATATAAACTCAATTGTCGTATGTTTTCAAATCTCCACAAGGCAATTTACATAAATTGCTTAATTAAGTAAACAATTTGCATGTAGACGATCCGGAGCTTGATTGACTGAGCCATTAAGACGCATCATGCGAATCGGAGGCGAATGACAGCCGCGGCAACCGTGGGAGAACAACTGCGAATTACTCTGATGACTTAATTACAGAACAAAGCATCTATTAGCGTGACCCGCAATCCCATACGATTTACACACGGTGTTCATTGTCCCGTATCAACTTTTACTTTCAAAGCACTTTCGTCGGTGTGAATTTCGTGGCGATTAGTAATATGGTCGTGTGGAACCGTGGTGGACAGTTACGTGATGCGAGAAAGTGGCAAGTGAACAGTTTGCATGATGATACCCTGTTATGAAAGCTCTGTTATCTACGCTGCTTGGACTGTGGGACTGCGATGCGTTTTGTTTGTCTTTCTCTTGTGTTAATGAAAGACAAGTGGAGATGCATAAGTAATTGTATGTGTCGTCAGCTATGTGTATTTGAAGGTCTGAATCAAGACGAACTAACTGTAAGATCAATGAGAGATTTATAGATGCACTTTATAGTTCTAAAGCATTGGAACTTTTGCGTTAGAATATTGAGGCAAAATTTTATAGGAACAAAAGGAAATACACTAAAAAAATTAAAGGTCAACAGCATTATCTATTTCTATTCGAAGTCCGATATCTCTCTCTTAAGATCCAAAACAGCATATAAAAGCTAAATAAACATCCTATCCGGTCCGTGTCACATACGGTGGAAAAAAATAGTTTTTTTTATGATTTTTCTTTCGACACACGTACTTTAAGACCTCAAAACTATATACTTCAACCTTAAAATTAAAGTTAAAATTGCAGTTTTAACGATACCATATTTTTAACAAAGATACAGCTATTTGATAAACCAAATTTTTTCTTAATTCTTTAATTGTCTCCCGTATCATAGAACTGTACAATTTACGTTACAATTGCTTATAGAAATGATGTAACATCTGTACTTGTACTGTACTGATGCTGAACTTGGAGGTCATCTGATCGTTGTTGGATTATCGTTAGTGTGTGCTATGCGCGAAATTGTCGCGCTTGGGGTAACCACACATGTGAAGATAAAAACGACAGTTTGCTATCGGCGTTTCGTCCTTAACCGAACAGCATGTACTTATGTGTCACATAAAAATCATATTGTTGCTATATTAGAATAATATATCCCAAATGCTAATTAAAGGCAATGTAACGATACAATAATGTTAGAATCATATTTTATGGAAGCTTAAATTACAGCCTGGCAAAATTTGCAGTGGCCTAAATATAAAAGCTGATAAAGAAAGAGCTGTGTGTTGTTATCTAAAAGCTTAAAGGCTGTCACTCACTTCCGATATAAATATGAGGAACATTATAGAAACCAGTATTTGATATCTAGACATCGAGCCGCCAATGGCTTAATCAATGCAAATGATCTACCTATCAATGACACCGCATGTTCACTTTCGCTTTTTCCATTTTATTCTTTCTAGATTAGCATATTTAAAATAGCTAACACGACAATGTAATAAGATCCTTTAAAAATAAATTTGCAATAAGAAGTACACCTGAACGTTTCTTTAAATTAGTCTTACAAGTAACTAATAACTCAACTATGTATAATAGTAAAGAGATCTTTTAACGACAATGCAATAATGTTTAAATTTGATGGAAGAATTAGACAGCTAGGCACGCATGTATTATTTATAAGCACAAAGTATACTTATGTACTTTAGTTCAGAATGATTATCTACTAATTGTATATTTTTATGAATACAGATTATTATCTAGCCGTTTATTTTGGTAAACTACCGTATTCATAATATACACTATTAGCGAATTGTGAGTATTAAATTTAGAATTATTAATAATACTTTGAAATTAAAAATACTCCGTTTCCATGCGTTGATGGAATGTTGATATCAGAATGCAGAAGTCATTCTGCTGTTTGACCTCTAGAAAGTCAGCTGAGTGCGTGAAGACTTCGTCTAATTTATGCTTTATGACTTTTCTAATGGCTTAACACATTTCATTTAGTGCCGGGATTATGGAAGCTTTCGTAACACCGTAAAAATGTAGATGTAAACAGTCAACGCCGATTTCAAACTCGTTTCCAGCCATTAGAGATAGATAGCAATGAAAACCGGTATCAAGACAAAATGTACACTCGATTCTCTTACGCCATTCGTACGTGCTACGTGACTGGAGTGATATAATGAGTAAAGAAACGTCGTGTGAATGTTAATGGTACTTACATTTTGAGCAACGATTCCATCTTCTTTTCCATCGCGAATATTGAGTCCGAAGGTTGTGATGTGAGCACTTTACAAAATGTGAATTTAGCGCACTGCGAATCTCTCCAATCCGTTTGTTTCACTATATCCATCGCCGCCGCATTTAGACTGGACGGTGCTGGGTTACTTTCTATGTGCTGCAGTTCATCCGACATGTCATCAGCCAAGGACCTTTTGACGCTACGTCTGTGTCGTACTGTTCTGAAGATACCCTGGTATGGCTCGTGGAATATGCTAAAGACGTCACGTTTAGCGCGACCGCTGTCAGAACCGTCAGGAGACATAACGACATAGACGTTTTCACTCGGCATCTTGTAATTGTCGTCGTAAAACTTTTGTCTACTCAAGATTTTCCTGTCAATGTCATAAGATGCGTCTACGAACGATCTTTTGTGTTCCTTATTTAGTTTCTCCTGAATATCGTCACCACCACTACGCATAAGGTTTACGTCCAGAAAGCGACCAACAGCTACCGCTCCGAGACCCAAGGCAGCTCCGCCCGCCATTAAACCAATAGCGGGCAACATTGCGGGTGCACTTGATGCAGCAGCCGCTACACCTATTTTATCTTGAGCATATCTTTGACTCTGAATGGAATTGGATGGATATAACCCTAAGTTATGAGTAATTTTCTGTGTTGCTTCTACGAGAGGGTCAATTACAGGCTGCGTCACTTTAGCGATAGGGTCTATAATAGGCCTGGTAAGTTCATGAACGGTTTGACTCGCAGTGTTGATAGTATCTTTCATGGAATCTGTGAATCGCTTCCACAATGACGGCTCAGGCGCTCTTTTGATATAACCATAATTGTATGGCGTATATTTGGGACTGTGACTATGATCGTAGTAGGAGAATTTATTGTATTCATCTTCGTAATATCTATTTGATGAAGCTTGAATATTACTTTGAGAACGTTGTTGGCCGTATCCATTTACCGGCTCCATTGGGTAGGGATGTGCGCTTTTAGGTACATTAGTATAATATTTCACTTTCCGTTCCTTATTTTCATAGTTGTCGATATTGTCCCGAGTAGCTTTCGCAGGCTGCACACCAAGTTCAGGATGAGCATACTGTAGGACAGGATTCCTTACGCTTTCGTCGAATCCTGGTTTTGCATTTTTAGGAGTATACATAATAGAGTTCGGGAAGTTAACTTCACCTGGATGTTGAAGCATGCGTCTCTGAATGTGACTCTCAGCATAATCCAAGTCCCCTGTATGAGCCCTGGAACTACGTCCACTAAAGTAGTCTCGTTTTAATTCTTGGTCATTTATCTGCTTAATGTACTCGATAAGTTTAGAGTTAGCGACTTTAGAATTATCAGCTTTAGTAAATGGACCATAACCAAATTTCAAGTAATGATTGTCTTCTTTGGTGTAAGGCCCGAAATTTTGTTCAGGTTCGGCAGCTGATAAGTCTGGGTAAACATCTGCTTCTGGAATAGCTCTAGCGGGAGTATATCCTTCTGGATAAGGCAGTAACTCTCCATTTACGACTCTCGCATTTCGCCACGTCTTTTTGTCAGATTCATCGTCAGGCATTCTAATGCCTTGGATTTCTGGAATACCATCATCGCCTAATGTTAGAATAGATCTTCCACGTTTGTTGTATTTTTCGATAGCCTTTTTAATATACATTGGCTCTGAGCTTACTACTACTGGGTCTGGCACATTGTATGACTTTGCTTCGCTTTCAGGCGAAACTTTAGTGCTGACGACTTCGATGTAAACAGGGTTTCTATCATTCTTGATAACCGGGTTATGGGGGTCAAACCTATAGCTCTTAATAGGCCCACCATAGTCCATAAAGCTTGTAGAGGTTATATAAACTTTTTTGTTCTCTGTTCTTTTCTCATTATCATAAGTTGGGTAGTAGCTAGAGGTTTCTGGGTCTGTTTCTGGTTTCCCACCATTCTCTTGGATATGAGATTCAGGATATACAGACACTGGAGACCAATTACCGTACTCCGCCTTAATATCACTGAATTCGTCGTGTTTGTTGCGATTCAAGTAATAATCGAATCCTGCTAAATCGCTATTGATGGGTCCAAAGTTAAGTTTTCGTTGATCTCTAGTATCCGTTTTGTTTTTGGTCTCATCCGTAGTACTGTTCGCTTTAATATTCGGTAACGTGGTTTTGACCGGTACCGTCGTCGGTGCTAGAGTCGTGCTGCTGCCGTGCGTCGTCGACTTATCTTTTTTCTTCACTATAAGTTGTGTGACATGACCCGATTTCGTTCTGACGTTCAAGGTCTGTGTATCATGGGGGTTAAGACTTCTGGAGACCTTGAGTTCTGTCCGCGTGGTCCGTGATGGCAGGATAGTTGTGCGTATGGCTTTTGTTGTTGTCGTGTTCTGTTCACTGGGCTCTGCTGACGTAGTCATGGCGCAGAGCAGCCACAGCATGGCACATATCCGTAGTTGGCTTACGGGAGCCATCTGAAACAAATAACAAAATTTCATTTTTATATGGATTGTTAAAGACTAGGCATTAATAATATTAAGAATCATAGAAATGATTGCGGGGATTGATCTCCTCTTAAGATTGAGGGTTCACTAATAGCAAACAAAGTAACTGCTATAAATATACATCAGAGTTTTAAATTGATATTTTTGAGGAATAGTATGATTTTTTTCTAAATATTACCTAAGTCTACTTATAACTTCTAAATAAAACATAATAACATTAATGCTAATAATGCTGAATTTAGAATATTATACTTCGGTTCTTAATAAAAAAGTTAAATACTAGTGAAGTATCGAGATTTTTCACCTGGAACAATCAGCGTGTATCCACACGAAAGTGTATACAATTTACGACAATTTGATTAACGACAGAAAGCATCTGGAAACTATTGGTGTGTGTTCTTCGTTTCTCTAATATTTATGTTATCAATATCGTATGAGTTGCGTTGTAAAGTATACCTACGTACTGCTGTATTAGAAATGAATTACAACGTTACAAACATCCAAATAAATGAGTTTCTTTTGGTTACTTATAGTGACGTGTAGATACTGTAGTTACTTAAAATATGTTTTCCTGACAACTCTTGTTTAACAACGAACGATTATTTTAAAGTGATTTCTCATGTTGAATTATTGGGTTGACACTTTTAAACGTACCCTAATCGCTGCCTACCTGTGGGTATTTGTCCATCTCCTGGGATGTCTCCTGGAATGTCAAGTATATGCATTTTTGTTTATGTATGTATTCAACCGTATGTAATTACGTAAGTACGTATGTAATTGTTTTTAACACTTATTCGTTTCATCTTCGTGATTTGAAGTTGTTAATAAAAATAATTGTCTCATATAGTACGTACGTGTATGGAAAATTTATATTAACTACGTATTTACTTAAGTTATTATGGCGTTGGCGATTCCAATTATCTATACAAATTCCTTTATAAATTGATGCAACTTAATGCCGTATAATGATAGTGAGGAACTTAAAGAACTTTACAATAATTGCAGAGTTAAAAGGCGGTATTAAACTTAGTCTAAATTAATAACAATTTTTTGATGCAACTTTAAATGCATTGGCCGTATATGTGAAGAGCAAATAATGAAATCTTTATCAAGAATATTTTCCAATAAATCTAAAGTCTGTAGGTTTCTCATATCATTTCAACGACGTGAAGCTATGACCTCTTTATCTTATTTAAAATATGTGTACCTTTAATATAATGTGTGGTTGTGTTTGTGTGTGGTAACATATCTATTTAATTTATTGGTGATTTTGATTTTGTCACTGTTTTCGGGTTCACATCAACACTGTTCACTATTTGGTTCGCAAATGCCATTCTCGTTGATTTGCACTTTAAATTCTGTCTGATATTTAAAGCCTAATTATGAAGTCTAAACGAATATGCAGTGCTTAGCTTTCATCGATCTATCAAGCAGAGGCAGCGGCGAAGATCAAGCGGATTCAATCGAGCGGATCCCACGAAATTTACAGTTAATCGTTGCTAGCAGCCGTTGCAATAATTTGCTGCGTCTGCCGCTAATACGTTAGCTGCCATTAGAGGCGGTCATTTGGTACGTAGTTAATTACCGTGGAGATGGCGAATAAAATTATACTTTATTTATTCTAAAGGAGGTTAGGCCAGAGGCTTGCGTTACGATGTAAGATGTTTTACTCGTAGAAAACTATGCTTTACCGCGTGATAGTGTATGTACTTCTAGCGCTTGAACAATATTTGTGCTAGTATAGAGTCAATATGCTATGTTTCCACGTGAAAGAGCACAAACAGGCTTTCTAAGTTTATAAACGGTAACTTTATAAACAATGACGCTATGTTAACAAGCGCCAATAAATGTACATAATTTTCATTACTTGAATTAATGAGCGTAAACACGAATTGATGTTAGTTATAAAAAAAAATACATGAAAAGCCTCCCCCAAACACTATTCGAGATTGTGTAACTACAACTTAAATCCGTAGAGGCATTTAAAAACTACGTAATTAACTACAAACATACAAAACAATCGTAAGTAAAGTTGAACGTGGATCTGAGAGAGTAGATAAATGACACACAATTTAATATTAAATACTTTAACTAGTCCCCTGTCTTTAAGGCCTTTAAGCACTTGTAGCGAAGTAGACTCTACTTAGTAGAGCAGATATAATTGTAGAAGCGATGGAGAGATAGCCGTCACAAGCAGTTGGGAACGGAAATTAGTATTTTATGTTTTGGTTAACCTGAGAGACAGAAAAAAAAAATCATAAGAAGTCATGAGAACTGCCAACAGAAATGAAAACTTAATTAAGAAATCACAACAATAATTTTTTTCGGAATAAAATTAAAAAAAAAATGTGTGTCGGTCACCAATCCGTTTTTTTCCCATGCCATATGTCGCTTTTAACTTTTCACTTTCAAAAAGCGATTAATTCTATGTATGGTTGACATCGTGCTAAAACTTATTAAAATGAAGAGGTTAATCTCAGTAACCGTTTAACATTTTTTAGTCAAATAAAGCAAACAGCTTTATTTGACTAAAGTATGTAAAACTTAAAATCCACAGAACCTCCAAGTTTGACGCTATCGCGAGCATAGATTATTTTTTCGCCAGCTTCTCTTCTTCCGGTCTACTATAGCCTGAGAGCCTGTAAGCCGATGATCAGTGACAAATGGCAATGTATATGACGTACATTGAATGTACACCAAATTAATAATTACATACAAAATTAGAGTCTCCATTGTGTATTTGTATGCATTATAATAAATAAAAGAATTTGATTCGGATTCACATGCATCCGCCTCTCCAACCGACACCCAATACCTATAACTGGCTGATGAGGTCTATTGGAATCTTTACTTCCTTAAGTTATTCGAACTCCTAAAAGTACTTAAGTATTTTTATTAGGAAAACAAACGAGGATGCAGGCCACCTGATATTATACCTAAAACTGAAATAAGTGTAGCGGTGATGCTCCTGAGTTTGTGTAAAATTTCATCTATTTAAAAAAATATTTATTGTTATTCTGTGTGACTTGTGTACGAAATAATAGTGTACATTATATTTATATCCGGAATTATCGTAACAACCGATCATTAACATTAGATTAACTTTGGTCTGTGACCGAAAGAAAGGTTCTTTCGCTAACAAAAGGTTACAAACTGTTATGTCGTTGGAGGCGCATCACTCCACATAGCAGTTAGTAGGTCGTTGGCTTTTCGCCTTTTCTCTTTCACACAAGGTTTCTTGCCGATTGTGCGTTGTGGTGGAAATCCGCGATAACGTGTGCGTTTCACATGGTATCTCTTAGAAACTGACCCATATTCGCGCTACTGCTGAACGAGTTTTTGCCGCAACGAAAGCAATGCCCCGCGTTTTTGCTTGGTTCAGGAAAATGAGCACGCAAATTCAGTCGAAAATTGTTCTCGTTGTTCTCAGAGAGCATATCGTATTTCGAGTCAATAGTTTTTGATTGTCGCTTGATTTTTGGAAGTAAACAAATAAACGGATCAGGGTTTTTATTAAATATTTGATAATGATTGGCTTACGTGTTGTCATCAACTCAAAAACATTTCCGCCTTTTGGCGAAATCTGAACGTTTTTGTTAAGTTCTGAAAGATGTGTCAAGTTTTGGATGTGTCCAGCCTAATATCTAAATGTAGCAAAGAGCGATTATCATAGGCCTTGCTGTTTAACAGTACCAAATTAATTTTATATAGAAAGGCATATTAAAAGTTTCATCTCGTTACCTCTATTACACCCAATATGTTATTTCCCCTCATATACGAGGAAAAGCTCTCCGTCAAGATGGTTCGTCCATCAAAAGGAAAGTGGCGAGTGGCGGGTGAACGACCCACCTCCCGCGCCACCATGAAAGTGATATTGCTCATTAGAATGGCCACCTCGTACTGATGTATCCAGTTGCAACCCGTCTAATTATATTAATCTGTTTCTATACACTGCTGAGTTACATAGTTAAGCCATGCACGTTTTCACCGACGCCAGGAGATACCTAGTTAACAGTTGAATATGTATTCATCTCGCCTAGGATTTTCGTTTTTACAATCTTCAGTTACAATACTTTAATCTTATGCTGAAATGTTGAGAAGGTTCTGTTTGTCAAGTTGGCAGTTTTACTAATATCGTAGATATAATGTGATGACTGAAAAACTAACATTGGTTAAAATGAATAAAAGAACGTCAATGGACATGCTTTCGTATATTTTTCTTCACGGATCGTACGCCAAGTGAAACAGGGCATTACATATATTTGTACTCCTAAATGTATATAAAAATATATGATTCTTGGTCAACTCGACTATGGTCCTCATTGCCCACGGGCAGGAACAGACACAGTGGGGTCGGTAAGATTATTGTATGGTTGATTCATCAGTATACATTTGTACTCGTTTTAACTAGAATGCAGCGTGAACATTGTTGTAAAGCAGAAGTAGCCGCAGACTATTTTTAACTCATTTTTAACTTTAACTCCAATTTTAGTTATATTTAAGTTGTGTTAAAGTAATACTCTAATGTTAGTTTAGAATAATTGACATTTCTGAACGTGCGACTGTCAAGCTATTAACTCTAAACGTAGCTGTTAGTTTAAACAACATCATCCAATTATAACCATAACCGAATATGCCGTGCGCTGGCATTTACGATCGTGACACGCCTGCATTGTTAAGTTTCCACTGTTTAGGGCTGCTAGCTATCATTTACATTTAATAATTCCGCCCTCTACTTCACCTGTGTACATGACAAGAGTCGATTATCTCTTACAAATATGTCATAGTATATAAGTCAACAATCTCCTGTCCCTGTCTCTTATCTTCCTCCCTAATCCCTTGTTCTTTGAGAAAAATTGTCCAAGGTTAGAAATGCCTTACGTACAATGTACGTTCGCTTGTCCTTTTTTTAAAAAAATCTGTCCTATTTTTATAAGCAGGGCTTTTGATATAAATGTAGCGACCCTATCCAGTTGCAGGTCCCTTAGAAGTACAGAGCGCGCCTTTTGCAACCAACTACATCGTGGCTCATTCCCTGAACTATTGCGACATTCGGTGCAACGGAGTAAAGGCAGCGTTGCACAATGTGTGATCGATTGTTTAAACATCGTGCGAAACCGTTGATCGTGGAAGATATTCGTGTCACATGCAATCCGTGGGCACCGCCAGAGCACATTACGTCAGATAGTCTGTTCCCTAGAGAAATGATTTTGTGCTCAATCATTCTTAACAAAAACTCGTAGGGAAATAAGCTAATGATAAAACTTTTACATGAATAAAATACTTGCGAGAAGATTTGTAAGTAATGTAATATTTGTAAGTGGAATACCTACATTGAACTGGTTATGCTAGTTTTATAAGTACTTAAATATTACAAAAATCGTACGTTTTACTGGTTCTTAGAATATAAGTTGTCACACGTGCATTAGGTTTAAATTAGTTTAAACTAGTTTTGTTTAGTTTTCGTTTTCTTTTAAAACAAAAAATAACTTTAAAACTTGAAGTTTATATATTGCCGATGACCAATTTGCTCTTGACCTGCGCAAGGTTAAGCCCACGCTGCACTCCGCAGACGTACATCCTACATGGCGAGATGGTATGGCGTTATCATGTCAAGAATGCTTCCATAAACGGAACTCGGCCGCAGGGCGTTATGTAACCAAGGAAACCGACTCAAATCGAAATAAGAAAGCAACGCATTCCGATATAATTACAAAATCGGAATCGATCGACGTGTTTGGGCGCGAACAGTGAAAGCAGTTACGTCATGTTACGCTGATTGGGCGCGTGCGGCGCGCGGAAATTGCCGAAGATGCACGATTATTTACGAGCCGCTTGACAGATCCGATCTGGGGATTGGAATCCTAGGGATCAGTTAGGGTTAGAGAGAACAATTTAAATAAGAAAATAGATTGAAGAAGACATTTATTTTATGTAATAAAACTAGGGTTCCATGGCTACGAGTAGCATAATTCTATATTCTTAGTACAAGTATGCTTTGTAGATATAAATGTATTGATTGAATATTTTGAAAAGATTTTGGGCTCACTGGGCTTATGTCAAATTCAAACCCTACCGTCGGAGCGGCTGACGGCAATGCTGCTGCAAAACTGCGATGGCTGCTATTTATACCACTAATTAGTGTCACGAATTCACCTCTCAATTATACTTTTAAATAAATTACTTTAAAATGATGACTTAACACAAGTTATAAATAATTATAATTATGATTTATATGCATCTATTACTATTTAAATTTCACTTTCGTAGATGAGGTCGCGAATTAATGAGCGTTTCGAGGCTTGCACAATTAACTATATTTGACGACTACTTTTCCTGCAGTAAATTGCAACTTATCAATCAAACAACTCTTATACACACTGGTCCGCCTCCTTATGAAAGTAAATTTTGGATTGCAATATATAAAGTATATATTAAACCTACAACATTAGCTGTCTGTATAGCTGAGCTGTATTCCAATGTAATTAGGTCAGCAATAAACAAACTTACGTCTAAAAAATTCTCAAACTTAATCATTCACGGGTGTTCTTAAAACGAGAAACAAATTGCCAAGTCTACCGAGATACTAATAGGAATTTGGCGAAGGAACTGTAGATATACTCGTAATTATATCAAATGACACAATTTAGTGTCATGCATAATTACGTACCCGTATGACTAAATTATGCAAAATGTTTTCTGCTTTTACGACGATTACAACTACGATAGTGTCTTTACTTTATTATTTATTATTTAAGTATGTGATTAGCCCAGATATGGCGTAATGTCATTGATATTAAAACGCGAGGGTTAAAGAGGGTTCGATAAATTAAGATGGGGATTTTACACCCATAAAAGATTTCAAATTTGTACATTATTTTGTTTGTTTTGTTGAAGAAACGGGAGAGAAATACTTTATGCCTTAAATAAACGTTGTCCAGTTACAAATATAAATCATTATTTTAATTTACGATGATTGTAGTTCCTATATTAATTTTTACTTTACCATTCCTGTTATCGAGTTATTTTCAGAACAGAATTAGTATAACTGATCAAATCAGTACTGGTTTATTGGGTTTTAATTGTTTATTCATGGAATGTTTTGAACGAAAGGATAGCCTACATTTTTCAGACATTTCATCCTAGAAAAGTGAAGTCAATGAGCAGCTCTATCGACTGTAGATTGAGATAGATTTTGTGTGACGTTCACATATTTATTAGCTGAATTAACCAACTAACATTAGGCACTTTGCATGGTAATTTATGCTACTTTAGTTTCATACACAACAAAATAAATAATAAAATTACTCAAACTTTCGCCTTTATCATATTAGACGTTAAGATAAACTTCGTCTGGTTGTTTGCGCCGTGGCTTACAGCTTCATTATCGCAGTAGCCTTCCCAAATAAAAAGATATGAATCAGAAACACAATGAGATGGGCGACGTCATGCAAAATAAATCGTTTTGTTTGAATCTGAATGCGATTTCTCCGCGCACCGAATTAGACAATAGAAGTGAGCAGGTTGCATTTACAATGGCCATCCACTGGTAACATAAATGTATGGGCGGTTCCGACCGGTTAAGAGTTTTAACCAGTACTATATAATATTCTTTTATTTATAAAACGTTGAGTACTTTACGTATTTTAATGGCTGCAACTCGTTTATATTCCATTGCTGGGTATAAGTCGGCATCCACAAGGAATGCTTGAGTATGAGTTGAGTATAAGAAGCACTGGTTAGTCAGCCAATCTGTCTTCAAACCTCCAAACGCACTCCGGCTGAGTTTAATGACTGTCAACTGTTGCTATCTACGGAAGTCATATTTTAATTACTTTGCAGTAACAGTCGTTAAAACTGTGGCGCGACAAATCGCGTAAATATCGATTGTCGCATCTAATTAAGGCCATTTGGGTCAGACTTTATCGGTCATTCAGCTCACTCGCCACGCGGAAGGTCAGGAGATGGCCTCATTGTTTTAGTGGCCTAATTTGCATATATGGACCAATACCTTTTTTGTAGTGGGAGGTAGCAAACGAGCATGCAGTCTCAATGGCCAGTGGTCACTGAAGCCCATGGAAATCTGTAATCAACCTACAATAGGATCGAAGTTCTTTGGTCGTGTACAAACTGAGGACTACCTGAGGACTGAGCTGGAATGAATCTAAGTCTCCGTTACCACACCCTCTTAAGCAGAACACAGCAGCAGGAACATTGCTGTTATAAGGCAGAAATAGGTGTGGCGTTGGTGCCTTCGAAGTTGAACTGTAAAACTGTGCTTTGACATTGTGACATTTTTGTACGTTCAATCAGCTGGGTTGCAAACTCTTTTGATCTTGTGTTTCTTCAGAATCATGGAAGACATGTAGCATACTCTAATACGTTGCGTCAATACGAGTGATGATGATGAGGGATATTTTAATGCATTGCATTGTTGTTGAATTGTGATAAATGATGATGGGGCTTCGTTTACCGAAGCATGGAAGCACGGAAGCATGCAAAGTTACGCTTCATGCCTAATCAGCGCATTACTTACTCTGTTAGCTAGTTATGTTACTTAGTTATGTTAGCTTTCAGTTTGGGTTCCAAACACAGGCGTATATGATATTTTGGTTAATTTAATTCATCTGGGTAGAAAAGAGTCATCACTATATTTATTTTAAAGAAATATATCGCGATATATAATCATTACTTACAGCTACCAGTAATAGAGGACTGGTGGCTCTGGTTTACAAAAGAATGGGAAGTCTGCTTTAATACAATTTGCATGTCATTTTTAATATTGACTGAAGTGTAGACACTTGATATATCTGTACTAGATCCATCTTATTACAGTCTGTCTTATATTCAAATAGATAAGATAGTTTTGATAGGATCCAAGCCCCGCACTAAGACTGTTGATTCCATTACAACCGTTTATTTCTTTACTTGAAGATGATACGATGAACGCAACGAGTTTCGTTTCCACGTATGCCATATATAGCTACTATCAATTTCAATCGCGCAGGTAACATCTATGGGAACCGTCGAACAATGGCCTCATGGTCTACTTCCCATGCAATATCACATCACTCCGCTCAATAATGTTACACAATGCTCTCAATCGTTTTTGTTGACCATACATCGATTACCAATCCAATTTGTATGGTAATGCATTTTCAACTGTACTATAAAGACATAGAGTTCATTTTGTATTAAACTTAGGTTTCTCTGCGTGTGTAATGTACCGTCATTTTATTGTTTGTATGCGAGAAAGCTATTTAACTTTGCAATGAGTTGTTCTATATTGTATTGTCATAGCGATAGAGTTTAAAATGTGATAAACATCTGTCTGTTTATAGATACGCGGTTTTAATTTGCGTTCAGTACAAAATGTATGGTTTTGTTGTTTGAGGTTTGTAGGTCTGTATTTACGATTTTTTTAACAATATCAACGTCGCATCTTATGTAAATCCGGATTAAATATTGACTATCAATTAATTAAATAGGATAACATGGATAAAAATTTTATACATGGTAATATATAATATAATACATTTATAATATAATGGATAACATGTTGAATTTGGATTTGTATAAATAAT
>DWGW01000161.1:0-18260 GCA_018247775.1 Udranomia orcinus
GACTCCGAGCTGCTATTGGCATTCCTAATAGAAAAAACCCAATAACATTTTGCCCGACTCGGGGATTTTGATAATCATAAAAATATACTTATTATTATTATTATTGTGAAATTATTTCTTACCAGTTTAGTAACTTCTTAACAGAGGCATTTTATTACGTGGCATTTTACACCTTAATAATATTTACAAATCATTAATAATTAATATTATACAAATTTGCGTAAAGAACTTATTTAGTACGTAACAACGAAAGCTTTTTTAATTAATTTCAATTAACTTAAGAAGACTAGGCTTGTTTAGTAATGTTAAGCTTTTATCTTAGTTAGTCAACTTTGATATCCTCTTTGTCCTTAAAGATTTCGGCAATGTCACACAAAAACACTCATTTACGCATCGCGCTCTCGCAGTTCTTGTAGGCAATAAATTACTCACATTTGTTTAATAAAACACCGCACCTCATTTTTGTCAGATACAAGAGCTGGTTATTTTTCAGAATATAACGAAATACAGACGCTGTACAGTCGCTCACGAAGACAAATGCGACACCATCGTATCCACTATAAGCAGGTAAAGGACGCGTTACATCTAAATTTTACAGTACTACCGGCTTTCACAAACAAATTCCTTCCATTTCCCGGAACAATTTCACGCCCTATTTTACTCCTACGAATTTTCACAATTGAAAATCGACCGTAAAAGCGTCAAGCTTTTGTGTCTCGGATTTTTATTACACACTATTCCAGTGTTTTCTGAATAAACGATCTACGTTCCTTATTCAATTCCATACACACCGGCGCTGTGAACGGATTTTGAAATAATAAAATTCAAGAAGTGACAAAATATAATTAGATCATATGTGAACGCGTTTAAGTTTTACGGTTGTTCTAAAAATATTTGACCTCGGTTGAATATGCCAAAAATAAAAATATTACTTTCAAAGATTTTATAGCTAAAATTAAATATTCTAATAAGTTTCAGATGGACAAAAATGCTGGATGGCCATTAAGAAAAGGAGGAGAATCGGAGTGCAACAAAGATCGGGACCAATTACCGAAGAACAAAGAAACGAACCTATGAAAGAAGTTCTTTGCTTAACGGCAGAAGCTACTAACAAGCTTAAGACGTCACTCGCGAATGTCACTGTCAGCTTTGTCACAATTTAAGAGTAAAACACAGAAAGTTCCAGAAATAAAATTCGCGTTAATCACGTTCCCCGGCTCTTCTAGCCTCAATTTATTTGAACGTGGGCCGCAGTGAGCGGTAGATGTTCTCCACAGGACGCCACTCTCCGGCTAAGTGATTTTATTTGTGTCCACATTCCAATGTGTATCAAATTACGCGGCCTTGCGACCAGCTGGTTGATCGATAGTCCTCTGTGCTGCTAAAAGCACGAAATTGACTAAAATAATTATCTCTACCTCACGAAAAGAAGTTATCTCCTCGACAGGAAAAGTAAATTATTTCTTGCAATTTGCTGCACCTCATATAAGGAGTTACGATTCATAACATTGTCAGAAAAGCAGAAATAGTGGCTATGAATCAACGGTCGGTATATCCACTGAACTCGTGGCTAAAGCTTCATTATGAACTCAATACGTTTATTGATCTTCTGTATTCTTGTTCATACAAACAGATATATTCTGTTCCTTAATTATTTCAAACATAATATCTTAAATGTTTAAGTCATATATAAGTATAATAAATCAGATGGTTATGAATATATTCCTCCTGCATATAAAGGACGCACATTACATCGATAGGTACACGTGAGATTGAATTTCCATCTTGATATTTTCTATGCAAATCTAGGAACGAAGGAGTGTAAACCTTATCTAGCCGCGTCACTCCCAGCTGCGGAATCGATTTGGAAGTTTATTCAGGCCGACGACGTGTGGTGAAGAGATTGCTATCTATTCTGCTTTAAATAATGCAAATTCTACTACTACTTTTTCATTATATTACTCGTAGATATCGTAAGTAAGCTACAACTTTT
Organism: Udranomia orcinus; assembly: GCA_018247775.1. Lineage (NCBI taxonomy): Eukaryota > Metazoa > Arthropoda > Insecta > Lepidoptera > Hesperiidae > Udranomia > Udranomia orcinus. The sequence goes on from DWGW01000161.1 coordinate 1,994, forward strand.
TTGTTATCATTGTTTTAGTATGATCGTGTTTTATTTTAAGTTTATTAGTAACTGTTTTCAATTACATGTCAAAAATAAATGTAACTTCATATTGTAAAATCGAGGGGTCTGGAGGGGATAAATTCATAATCTATATTTATAAACATATCGATAAGAAAGTTTAAATTAAATGGTTTATTGATAACTTTATAGGTTTCTTAGTACGTAAGTATAACATGTTCATATTTTCTTTGAAGTCTACTTTTGGCTATAACTTATTCACTATATAAGATTAGTTCTGATCCAAATGGATCCTACTATTTGCGCTTATTAAGTTTAAGCCGCCGACTTGCAATATGGATCTAACATTGTGAAGTTTATACCTACGTTCGGAATTCAATTTAATAAGAAATTGAATATAAGTTTGGTAGTTGCACAGAAGTGTTTCATAATGTTAAAATATTTCGAAGTAACAAGATTATCTCCAATATATTTGGAATTCTACATAAAGGTAACGTATTTCCAGAGACTAATTTATTTTACTTTATCCTTTCGCTATAAGTATTTTTTTTTTTTTTGGAAATTTGAATTTTGTATCGTTAAACTAAATAAATTAATGTTAAGCTAAGCTAAACGCTAAGCTCAAATCCAAACGTATTTGTTGAGCGAATTTTCACAACAAAATGTTATGAAACAGAGGCTTTGTAACTTTGCGAATATATTTTATTCTAATTCAGTGAATACATAAATTTAAATTTATTTATTTTACATAGAAATGCACACACACAATAAAATGTTTTATCGCAACAATTGTAGTAAATTTTATTTCTAATTGTGGAGGTTGTGTTGTGTTTATACTTCTACAACGTTTGTTAAAAGATAGATATTTAATTTGATTTAGTAATATATTAACGTAGTTTTAGTATTAATTCAGGTATTTTTTCTGAATTATATACTGTCGTGAACTTGAACATAATGATTTAAAAGAAAATATTTTTCGGCTCTGTGTTATTTGTGGTAAAATTTAAACACTGAAATTCATCAAGGTAACCTAATAATTAATATTTGTTTGAGGTATACTTTTAATACCAAATTGTAACAATATTATAGTAATCTCATGATATAAAATGATGATCTCATGATTACCAAAAACATATTTAAATTTTTTGGTAAAATAATAATTCAATACTAATTCAGACGCTTTAAAACTTTAAAAAATGCCAGTGATGATGCCTGATGCCTAATGAATAGAGTTTTTGTTTTATACTATTTAGAGATAAGTTATTAAAACTCAGTATCTGCAATGACGCTGTAAACTCAAACAAGTCGGTTGCGATTTGCGATGCAGAGATAGGTAGAATTTATGTGGCAGGGTCGGGGAATGGTGGTTGAGTGGAATTGGATGTGACAGACAGCGTATTTCGTGGAACCAAGACGATTTCGGCATGCAAATAGATAATCTATTTTTCACCCAATATAAAACTGCGGCCTTCATTAAAATAAACCTTAGATTTATTTAGAAAAATAGCGTTAGAGATTCCGATCACATTGTATATAAAAATTTAAAACTAACTAAATTAATCGGTATAGCAAAAAAAATAAAATAACACATGGGGATAAGTATGTCGTACTAAGTACAAAGGTGGTGACAGTTCGCAGTAGCTATACGAGTATTTTATTCTCCACCATAACAAGCTTTATTAACATAGATAAATGCGGAAACCACAAACCACAAAAATATTTAAATTACTTGTCTAGAACCTCAGTTTCTTGTCTCAACCCCCTGTCTCTCTCTCCCTCCATATCTCTTTCTCCTTCTCTAATTATATATTTGGTCTAAGCCATATCTATCAAAAGAGTATGTGTAACGTTGCAATATACTTAATTTGAGTCGATACTGGTAAGGTCCCATAATTACAATTTAGCCGGCCAGACAACAAAAAATTCACAGGACATCCACAATTTCGTCCGATACATAAACAAAATTTTCCATGTAAATTGGCATCGATAACAATGTTGTGAATTTTTATTACACTCGTAAACTTTTGATTGCTTTTATAATCTCGTGCAGAATGACGGTTTTTAGATACATGGCCTCGTTTATTACCTTATCTTTTTATGTACTTTGATTAGGTATTCAAGGTTACAGGTCAATATAATGACAGGATTGATCGTGTATTGGTAGAAAATATATTTGGAATATGCACGTACGGGTGATAAGTCAATCCACCGTGGGGCAATTCTTGTACTAACAATGAAGAAGATCCCGAAAGATATAAAGAAAAATATAGATTTAAATAATAGATAACGATATATATTTAAATAATTTAAAACTACCATAATAGTTTTATTTATAATATGTTTATATAGACGGGTAAAAACACACAAGGGTCCCATTTTGGTTTATCATCATTATTTTATTACAGACCCATAAAAAGACGAACGTACTTAACTAGACTAGATTTGCCATTCCTAGGTAACTACAGTCAGGATAAAGAAACCTTTGTTGCATAATTCCGATATCTACCAATGCTATTTGAGAAACTAGTTTTCTTAAAATAGTAACACCAAACTAGCATGAAGAAATGGACATCTGCCAAACTTCAAATTGAATAGTCCTTTTCAAAGTAACATTGCTTTTCCTGAGAGCCACAGAACAACCCAAAAATATGAAGCCTTACACCATTCAGTCTCAAACACAGGAACGGAAATACTACTGCTGCAAGGTTTTTACATACGAAAGTCATATACGAATAAGCTTTCATACAAGTTTTCAAGAAAGCACCACAAAAACTTCAAGATGATTCTTTTAAACTTATGGAATATTGTTTATAGAAGATTAAATATATTAAACCGTAGAAAAAAATAAAAATTATAAATACATCAATAATAAAATACATATTATTGTAGTAACTGCTGACCTGTGCTACTATGTGACAAGAGATAGCCATAGCATGGAAACACCTTTTATTTTTTACGCAGCATATAACAATTTCAATTGAAAGCGTATACAGTAACATGCCTATTACTTTTAGAAAATTATTGTTATTGAGGGTAGAGCTGAAATATGCAAACACAACAAAAACAAAACAACGCATTAAAAGAGCTGGAAAATTTAAATCAAACAAGCCGTTACTGGGCTACGAACAATGTATAACAAATAAAGGTATGTGGAAATATCATACAGATAAACATAAAATAAGTTAACATTCAAAAGCTACAAATTTATGTCACAATCATACTTCTGTAAATTAAAATATAGCAGAACTCCTATTGGATGACGCGTACGCCACTATGCTCACCATGCCGGACGAAATCGAAGAGTTCGAATCGAAGTTCGACTAGCAGCGAAATTCAAAACTGTAATGATGAGCTTAATTTGTTTTTGTTTGCCTAGATATATCTTTTCTTGTCTTTGTGTATTGTTCTTGGCACTCACAATCCTGATAATCCTAGTGTCTCCAAATTATTATTTTTTGAATATGTAGGATTTTTTCTACGATTCTGGTATTGAACCATTTTTCTTTTCCACTACTCGTTTAATGTTAACTGGATTAGGAAACCGGTATAACGATGACGAGAGGGATCGCTATCAGACCATGTTCTACAACATGTTTATTGACACCAGACCTTAATCGATTGTTCACGCACGTTTATAATATATACATTGTTGCAAAGTTAGGCCTGCAAAAGCGCCGATGTGATCTCATTTGGACCACCAAACTTGATTTTGTTTTGAAATCTGGAAATTCAAGTTTCACGAACCAATTGGAAACGATCACACGCCTCTTATTTCAAAGTTTTTTTGAAAATAAATTCGCTTTAAGTATGTGATAGTTTGAGCAATGTTATAATCTTTTTATTTATTTGTACGACCTTCGAAATTTACGTTAGCATATATAAATACCCAGAAAAATTCAAAAGGGGAATGAAAGGGTGGAAAAATATCTCTCATGACAGTTATGCGGAAAAGATAGCTAATTAGATTATGAGTACATTCAACTTACCACGGAGATGTGTCCTTTTTAACTTTGAATTATTGGAGTAATTAAAGATATATTTTAAACTATTTTTCTTTAGTTCAGTAATCAACAACGTCACCGCCGTTTGTGAGAACATTACTTTAGGTTTCAGCTTCTACCTTATTACTGCAGTACAAAATAACTTACGGCTTAAAGGTTATGATAAAGAGTATGGATTCAATTTTACTTTAGAAAACAAGAGGGACACGTTACCATAATCGATCTTCAAGAGTAGAAAAGTCATGGTCATGACTCTTTTTCTCTTTGGAGTAATATGTTCACGGATTTGACGTGAAATGGTAATTTTTTTTATCGATTCGATCGAAGACAGTCTTGTATTTAAATTCGGTTTAAACAAATTTTAGACAACTCCTAAACCTCTAGTACTTCTGAATCATTTAACATAACAAAATAAAAACCTGACGACTACGTCAACGTTAATGTCCTAACAACACACATCAAAATAACTGCATTACGCGAAAACATTCCTAATTAAGACATCCAGACGACAATTGGGTGGCCAGGCGTTTCCAGGAAGAATTTTTTACCCCGTACCAATTATCAAAGTTTGTCAAGAATCAAAAGTAAAAAGTGTTTCTATTTAGCCAAAGAGCTCATCGGTCAAAATAAGAGTTATCTTTTTTGTCCGCCATCGATTTGTCATTGAGGATGGACGTCAGGGCACAATTAGTGGGACCACCCAGAAATGGGCCGAGAAATGGGTGACTGCAACATTGTCATCGACTACCGGGGATTGGGTTTGGTTATCTATAACTTTAAAAGTAAGAGTATTTTCGTACAGATAACCAGTATTTTCGTTTTAGTAAATTCATTTTGGAGAGTCCATTAGTTTGATACAACGACTAACTTCATTCGATGGTTCCGATGATTGTTTTCTAATCCATCATGATTTCCTTGTTGAATAAAATACTCATACATATAATAAATAATAAATATACATCAACCGACTCTTAACACAAGCCTTTGAGCTTAGCTGGAGGGTTTAACAAAATCACTACTATGTATTGACATGCTAGTAATTAGTAGTAAAAAAAATTAACACCTTGTAATTTTACAATTATAATTCTGCTCTTAATATAATATTAATCACGAACGGGCCGTTACTTATGTTTATCGGGGGGAAAACAAAAAACCAGATAGCCAAAAACTAAATCAAGGAAAGGTCGCCTAAAGGAAAAAACTCCATAGAACTAAGCCCGAATCTCGTACATCCAGGGCAGATGTTATCTCAGCAGAGAATAATATCCCCATGAGCGATTTCCTTAATTTCGTTTCGAGTCAAGGGATCGATCCGCCTCGATCGCTAGTTAGTGATAACGTTTATGGCCAACGCCGGCTCGCGAATAACGAAGTTCTTTCTTTCGATCACGACCCGCTGCGGTATTCGAGTTTGGATGTCAATCGGTATAAGGACTTATTGTACCGCTGCATCGCAGCGAAACACGAATAAACACGAGTAAAAGTATTATTGTCGCACTGATACATGTATGTTCTAAATACTTTAACAGTACCGTAGGAAAGTATTATTGTCAGGGGTAAGGAGGTTTTGTTAAATGTTTAGTTCATTATATATATTACGAATGTAAATATAATTGTAACTACCCGTCTAGTAATTTTAAGCCAAAAAGCCAGTGCAAATTTAATTTACAATCTATAACCTATATCTTTATTAACAGTTAACTAAATTAATATGCGTTAGGTAAGTTACAGGACTGAGTATCAGACAAAATATGTGATAAGCTTTTTCTAAGCAGAATATTTATAAGCTGCTTAAGTAAGCGAATATTAGAAGCGAAAGACTTAACCGCCCATCGCTTACATACGATCAGTAGGACAACCTAATGATTACGAGCTCTTCCCAAAGATACGAACGTAAGGTCGCCATTATTGCTCTTGTTTGTCGACGTAAATGTGTTCTTGACGGGATATAGCGTGACGTTGTAATTTATAATATCACGAGGACTGCGATAAATCTAAGGATTGCTCGTAAAAATTATGAATTATATTATTATATTTACTCTCGATTATTTTTTTGTTAGGGTCAAACTATGAATTTAGGTCTTCTTTTATAATACATTAGCAAATAGTAATTACGTAATTTTAATACAATAAAAAGGCTTAAGCGATTTCTTCCACATGAACTGCACTACAGGTATGTACCTACTTACTTTGTATAAGTAGGTATTGCATTATATATACAACTTTTTGAGATACATTTATTTCGTAGTATACGTCATAGAATTTGTACGCGATAATTTGGTTCGTTTTAACCCAATAACTAGGACTCAAAAGATGAAAAGGACTTGAATAAACGTTGCATTTCTAGCCATGTGACAACGCAAATCTAAAACGTGTGCATTTGCGTATCAAGGCAGTAGAGGCAGGTAAAACCACCTGTTCCTTGCATTCCGCTTTGAGAAAACACTGCCTCATTTACCCTTTTCAAATAGTGCGTCCTGAAACCCTATACCTAAGAATGTAGGGTGGTTCAACCAATCAGGAAAAAGGCTTAGTGCACAGGGGAGGCTTTGTCGCACGTGTCATACGTTGACAACAAAAGATTATGTTTCCTACGCCATTTTATTGTGCACACTACAATTTATCCCCTATTTTTAAACGCTGAAAAGCTAAGATGCGTAAGCTTCTAAAGTCGATATAAATGTTGAAATATAAATTTTCATTTTATTCCCTAAAAGTGTTTGCACTAATTCCCATCAAGCTGAAAATTTACAGCTACGTAAAGGATACTGCTCTAATGAAGTCCTTAAAAGTCCCCATTAATTTCATGCGTGCCAAAATTTTATTCAAGCCGCAAAAGTAGGTTTGTTGGACTTTTTGGTCAAACAGATAGTTTTACGATAAACCTCAGAATTGTAGATCAGGTAATACTCAGATAATAATACAGATAATAATCTACTTAAATTATCCTTATACATTTTTCTCTAAGATTGACTATTTCTAAGAAAAAGCCATTTGAAAGTAACTAGAACCGTATTCTCTATAATACGTATAAGTTTTCTAATATTTTTATTTATCGTTATCTTTATATGGTTATCTAGAAACAAACAAATGAGAACAATCTTAGTTCAACTGCAATCGTAACTTCTACTATTGTCTGTCAGTATATAAATGGATGGATACTCCATTACGATATTGGTTTTTAATACAAATTTTAATTTTTAAGAAAAGATACATTATTTATATTTAGAAATTTAATAGTAGATGATGCACTCTTTATGTTAAAACAATTAAATATGATACCACCAGAATAATTCAGTAATATCCTCGTAGTAGGGATAATATAAAAATATTTTGGCTCATGTGTCTAAGTAATACAAAGCTGTAGTTAAATAGAGATATACAACAACATAAACACCGCATAAGCCTCGCAACAAAAATAACTAAACCCCGCTACTTTGAAAATTGAGTTTGTAGAACTAAAAAGTGTTCTTTAAAGTATAAGCTTTGGTGTAGCGCTAAATTACAGAGGATTTTAATTTAACGCAACAAAAAACTTACAATACCTGCCTCGCAGTAGTTTCAAGTGCAGGAAACTCTCGAACCTTTTAGTTCTTATTACAATTTGTAGCGGGAATTTTAATTCGGTAATGTATGATAAAATAATTTTCGATCATTTCAGACGTATAAAGAATTTGTAATACAAAATAAATAATAAATTTTCACCCAGTGAGATACTTAGATATTTGTACAGCTAATTTTAATGTGTACATTTTATCTATTTATTTTACGTTATAAGTAAAAGTTTTTCTGCTGGCCACTGATTTATAAATATATTTGAATATTATCGCACTTATATGTTATTTAAATCGTGAAGAAAGTAAGACAGACTTGTTATCCTAAAGTTAGTCCATATCTATATGTGAAAGACATTACTAGATATTTTTATTGGAATTCATTGAAAATTCACACAGTTCGGTCGTTCAATTAATATTAAAGTCAACGTAAAAAGTAAATAGAGTCGAAATATAAAAAGAGCAAAGCAATATTTCTAAGAATAGCAAAAGACAATGTAATGGTAGTATCAACGTAAGCTTTCATATTGACTTTGTCCATCGAACATTTATTCATAGCAGTAGAGAAGAATATGCCGGTTCTCGTTCATTATTTTACATAGTTAAATCCAACCCTTGACTCACTATCAACCCGTTATCGTAATATTGAAATAAACACACATAATTAAAAAAAAAAAACAAAAAACCGCGTTTCGGTCGCATACAAAAAGCAATCCCAAATAAAGCTTTTACCAATTATCTACAGTTTTTAGATCCAGCCGTTCCATTTTAGCTCGCATCCTGCAATTTACCTCCGAGCTGCCAGCACTAGCCCACCCAGGCGAGTAATGGGAACAAAGCGGGCTCAAATTAGGAGCCACGATTTGTGCGTGCACGATACACGGCGCCATGCACGGATTGCACTCGTGTTCGGATTGATATTGAAGTGGGTTTTGCGCTTAGAATTAGCACACGAACGTTTGATAGGTTACTAATGTTACGCTTAAGACAGGTCACCCATACTATGGTGCGTCGAGAGGTCGTGGATTCGATCCTTCCCCATTGCACTATTGACGTCAACCCACTCCTAACACGAACCGAATTTAGTTCGAAGGGTTAACAGAATGACTAGTATATATTGGCATGCTAGTAATAAAAAAAATAACGGTAATTCGGCCTCGAATAACATCGACTAGTGCGATGTACGCACTAGTCGATGTTATCTATTTCTTAAGACTAGATAGATACTAGATATATTACTATATACACTAACAAGTTCCTACACGTCTACAAAAATCTAATAAAGCTTCACGGCAAATAAATTAAATTAAACGGCAACTAATTTAAATATAATAAAGCCCTGGAACTACACCGGGACGAATAAGATCTCCCTATAAAAAGTTCGCAGAATGGTCGCACTAATAGAAATATGAAAATCTAATATAACCTTAAATGGTTTGTAGATTATCTAAAAAAAACATTTTCTATTAAAGTTAGTGCAAATTAAGATATTTAATCAGAATTCCTCTTTTTAACAAAGGCCATTTTACATTAACATATACGAGTATTTAAAGATACTTAAAAGTTGAAATAAACCAATTTCTATTTTTCTATTCAATTCATTTTTCATCACTGGTTCTCAAATAAAACTTTGTAAGTAGGTATACATTTCATTTCCATATAAATAATGCATTAGTAATTTGTCGGAAATTGCTTTAGGGGTGAGCGAACGCAAAAGGATATTAAATGCATATAAATCAGCTTAACACCGCCATCATCATTAGGAGTCTCGAGTTCATACTTTGAATATTTAGTGTCAAACAAATTTATCTTTTAATAATATCTTGATTAAACTTATTAAGCGTTTAAACGAGTTCTCATTTGAGACTCGTTTTAAGACTACATTGTATATACTCGAATATAAATGTGTATCGAATCGATTGTTTGTATGTAAATGTATTTATGGATTTAATATAAGCTTACCAACATAATCAAAAACCTTTTAATAAATTTCAATTATAAGGTAAATTATTATTAGAAAGAAAATTGGCATTTCATCTTTGCACATCAAAATAAGATTTATACGATTTATTTGATATAGAAATCTCTAGGACCTCTAGACCAAGATTGACAAAACATTTGAGAATAGACGTGAAGCTTAGGTGTGTAGTCAATCATTTTCTTTCACACAAAGTTAACGTTTGAATACTACAAAAAATTTAAATGCCATACATGAAGTAACATTCTTTTCAAACGTTAACAAAGTCAAAGTAAGCGGCAATCACTAGCCGCAATGCTCCAGTACTATTCTCATTTCGTGACAAGAGAGCTTCCAAAGCTGTCGTCGTCGTTTAAGTGCTCACATCCACGCCAGTTGCCATCCCACAGCTGACGATTATTTTCGTCTGACATTACGAAACTTAGGGGTGGAATTTCGTCGAACAGATACCGATCGTGACTTTAATTGTACGTGGCGCTAACGCAACGTTTCATCTACAAGTGTTCGTGGGTTGGGCTTACATGATGCCAAATGTCGACTATTCTAACTGTAACAGAGTTTTCTGCAGGACTTTGACAATACGGTTCTCGGAATTATCCTTTTATTGCACCTTCTTAACTCAAATATGATGTTTATTGACAGTATTATACATTACTATTTTAAATTCAGCGTATTTTTTTATCCTCATTTTATTACATTACATTCTGAACAATTGATTGATTCTTATTTTTATTTTATTAAGTACATATAATATATTTTTCATCCATCTCGTATTTAATAAATTTCGTTTTCACATCAATTCGCCTTAAGTTCGTGTTGCTATGAGAACTTCGATTGGATGGAAATAAGCCAAATTCATCCAAATTTAATCCTTCCCCTTCTGAAGATAAATAGTTGGTAAGTATCCAAAATGAAGTTAGTAACAACAGTCGAATCGCCTACGGATACGGGTGATTTAACACGGGAAGCAATTGAAAGGGTGCGGCTAAATGCGCTCAAAGCTTTGTCAATTGAAAATATCGTTACATTCAATTATAGTTATATTATTCAGTACGGTTTAGTTTCCATTAGTGCGACGTAAATTATACTAGAACAAATAGTGTTACTCGTACTGTTTAATTCGTAGTTAGTATTGTAATTTTTATCAGTATTACTATTGAAGCATAAAGTAATGCAAGCATTTGTTTCTAGGTAGTTGGTACTGAGATTATCACATGTGGTAATATTATTGCGAGTTCTCTTACTATTTTGTGTGTTAATTTCAAAATTACCTTTAACCCTTAACTTGGCAGATATATACATCTTTTAATATCAGAAAAAATATTTATACCACTTAACCCTTATGACCCAAGGGTGTCTAAAAAATTAGCAAAAATCTCATCAGGATAATTAAAAAAAACCACATGTATCTTATGGGAAACATTGCTAAGAGCATTAATAAATATATTTCTATTTTTATTTTGATGTATCTCCATAGATACATTACCAAGAAAAGAGTTAAATTCGCACCTAAATCACTAAACATGCTCTTTGTGAAACCGTTGGCATGTAAACCCATTGCAGACTCGCGTCTAATTTAGGCCAAGTTGATTTCGTCGTTTTCTCATTATACCAAATGCCGGGTGGCTGTCACTTGACAAGAGGAAATTGTCCTCAGGGATAAATAAAATTTGACTCGGTTGAAATTGTCCCGCATTAATATGGTTTATAGCCGCTGTTTAACATTAGGCGTAGAAAGAACACGTTTCTGAGAAATCCTTAATTGCGATGGATATAGCACCCGTTCGGTCGCGGAATGCCTCTTCCAATTTGCTTATTGTAATTCAAAATACGCATTTAGGTTGATGTTGTTTTATGTTAGGGAAATGACAATTTGTGAATGGTCTTGTCGCAATGCAATCGTTTCACGATTTCTTTTCCTAAAGGCTTGTTTGTTTTATTGCTTTTTTCCACTCTCTCTTTATTGTTATGTTTTTCTTTGTTGCTTCTGTCAATATCATCGTTATTCTACATGGTAAACCATAGCAAGATTATATATTTGTATTTGTTAGCCATAAATGTAAATTTTGGTATGTATTTATGAGATTAATTAAAAAACTTTATTATACAAAAAATAAATATATCATCTTCAATTTTTTATGTGATTAGTCTACATCTAGAGTCTATTCAAATCGTATGACTTAATAAGATCATATAAGGATTTAATCTACTTACTTCACCAAAATATATCTTAGTAAAAACAGCTGAAGTTGAAGCCTTCGTATTATATTATTAGGTTGGTTTTATTAAGCATCAGGCTTCAAAACCAATATGTCGAGATTGGCAACAAGCGCGCATGTTGTCTTATTATATTTAATAAGATTCTGATCCCATAATAACGTTCCGACTTTGCCTCTTCGCTTGAAACGTTCGTACCTAATACAAGTTATTTATGAAAAATATTAGTAACCTGAATATGGTGTCGTAATTTCTTTAAGATAATGAATTATGTTCACATAATATTTCGAAATGTAAAGTAATATTCCTGATAATGTTTCAATAAATGAGGTCTATCACTTTCTCTAATTTTTTTCGTTTCTTTTTTCAATTTTAAAACCGTTCTTTTATAATAATAAAGTTTAGAAATGCCTACCCTGATGTAATCGTTTGAAACTGTGAATCTCGTCGGCATACTAACTAGAACCACCCCTTTGTGAGGGTGAGTGGTTAAAGATTAATCAAAGATAATTAAGATGAATTAACGTTTGAAAAAATCAAAGATAAGGTACCTGTTTTATATTAACAATTGACTATTATAATATTAAACACAATATACTCCTTGCCACATAGATATCAGGTCTAATATTTACTATAAAGAACAAATTTGTATACAAATTCTTTTAAATTTATCCAGAAGTCCAGATGTATAATTTAAGATTTAAAAGTTTACTTCAGTTTAACTGACTTACTTATAAATAAGTGAAATTGTAAGATTGTGTAATTTAATTATAAGTAAGTAACTCAGACTTGACCTGACGGCGGCCCTGCACCTGCACTATAACATAATTACTTAATATAAAGCACTATTAAAATTAAATTTCGAAGTGGCTTTTTAATTATCAAGATAGAAATGTTGACACTTTCTACCTATAATTTACAACGAAACAAGAAGTTTCCTATATACCACTATTTATTATTATAATTATTAGTTAGGTAGACAAACAAGTTCCGCATTCATGTGTGAAGTCTTGCTATTATATAAATTTGAGAAGATACAAAATGTGACAATAACATTGTTTTGATGATGACGATGAAAAATGCGTTTAAAAAGACTATGACATGGAATATGAAGTGATAATAAATTTGCTTCTATCTAAGTAAATAAAAGAACATCGTTCACTCGTAGGTAGTAGGACATGTCGGTATAATCACCGAAACCAGGAAGACTTACCTTTTGTTCCCACACGTAATTTTTACAGCAATTTATTCGACGATTATGTTCACTCAATATCTAATTCACCGGGACAATAGTCGCTGCGATATCAAAGAAATATGTTAATTTGTCTTTGTGTAGATCCGCCAGAGCGGAAGATTATAATTATGCCTTAAAACCATCCTTTGAAGCAGTTCAAACAATACAGAGAATAATGCAGTTGTGGGTGATAAATATCGTGCAATTAAGTTTATTCCTCCATAAAAACTTATAATTAGAAGTGTTGATTCTGCATCGTTTGAGAATGTTTTCTTGTAATAACAAATTTCATTTTATAATCTATATCATATAAGAAAAAATATGCCTCCGTCAAACCTGGAGTATGCACTAATACTTACCTGTGGCTATCTTCTGCCTTTAAGTTGTTAAACTTGAAGGCAGTTTGAAACAACGAGGCATACTAGCAGTTAGAGACATCTCACAGCTCCGCTATCGATATCATCATAAGATAATAGCTACACAAGAAAAAAGGAGTGTTTGTAAGAGAAAAGCAGCAGGCAAAATATTATTTGTCTGGAAAGAACTTGGAAGAAGACGAAGATTATGAAACCAATTCCAAGTAAATTAAGAAACACTAAGATTAGTTACGGAAGAAAGACATCCAAGAAAAATATATATAAAAAAAGTTATTTGGCATTTTAGATTATTTTAAAATGCTGGAAAGTTGTTAAAGTTCAAACTCTAGGTGAGTTAATTTGTAGTGAACGTTAACAAACATTAACTAATGTAGATAAACAAAACAAACAGTGTTCAATTAAACGTCGCACCTGTAGGATCAGGTGTGAGTGAATTGCGTTTTACACAAGCGCCCACTCAAACGTGCTTCCCGTAATTCCTGCAGTTCCTGTTTTATTTTATGTTTTCAAATGTGCATTTTCTAGGTATCTCGGGAATTCAAGTTAAAGGAATTTACCTTCTCTCGATTAGCTTTGTATTTCCGAAAACAAGAAAAGACGAAATAGTTTTAATACTGAACTTGCATTATTGATACGATACTTATAATTAGAACGTTGATATGATAACAAATTAATATAATGCAGTTATAACGGCTCATAAAAAACATGCCTAAATTTAAAATACAGTATTGTTATTGAATGACTAATGTTATTTTAACTACAAGTCATTCAAAACAGAGAAAAGAGAACACATTCTATACGCTCAACATTACGTTAAAAATCACATAACTTCTACGAAATATGTCTACTTATTTTCCGCGAATGTTCCTTGAAGATACAGAGTTCACACTAACGCGCAGATAGAAGGGCGTTCTCACTGAGAGGCTTTATTGAATAACGACGGCAGACGTGGTAGCAGGAGATAAGAAGCAGCGGGAGTGCCTACCTTTTGAGGACCTTTGTATCTAACTATTGAGAGGATTTTGTTTTCTCTATACACATGTACATGTATATGTATACGTGTGCAAAAGATAAATGTGAGTGTGTGTAAGACACAGAAAACAGTGGAATGAAACATCGGTCCTTTATACATAACATGCATATTATAAAATTAAAAAAAAATATTTTTGATTGATTATGAATAGGTAACTAAATACTAAAACGTGGAATAAAAAAAAATCAAGTACCTACTTAACTTATTTGCTCGGCATTTTTGCAAATGTTTATTTGCCCTGACAACTGCCTTCAATCAGATATAATGCCCAATTCTTGAGGTTTTTGAAACCTTGTTGTATTGTCATGTAAAATTATGTTTAATGAAGTGTGCCATTTTTTTATGTCAGAAACTGAACATTTTATAATACCTAAGATTCGAAAAGGGTTTTGTTTTTAAAAATCGCTTCGTTCATCCGTAAATTAAAACTATTCGTGCAGATAATGATAGCTTGTAGCGGTCCCATAACTAAACAATGGTAGTACCACACCCGCATAATTATTTTACGACAGAGATAATAAGCCAACGACTATTACCTGCACATTTTATCAAGCCCTCATGACCGTAATCAATTATCTCTTCAATGTTGTTCAATGTTGAATCATAATAATAAGCAATAGTATAAGTAGTAATGATTATTTAGTTTATATTTTTTGAGTATATTTTTTTGTATAAATTGCGCAGATTCTTAACTAGTTGCAATTTTACATTTTTCAAAATGCGAAATTGTGAACCAACGTTGATGATTTTATTTTTCCATGTACCAAGTTACCAAAGATCACTATGTTAACCCTAATAATTACATTATTTTCTATAATATTAAATTATTATACTTAAAGAGAAGCTTAGTTATTATTAGGAATTTCTATGATGTTATTTTCTATGAACATTCTTGTACACATAGAATAGAATTAAACACATAGAATCGCAATAAACAGCAATCTTGTGACATTCGTATATTTCTTTAGTTGGAGATAAAGGATTCCGATAAACAGGAACGTATATTTTCAATGTAAACTCAGAGCTTTTGAAGGTACATTGGATTAGCGGATAATATATTCCCTGTTTGCAATCAGAAAATGGAACATAAAGTATTCAATCGACAATACGAAAGACAATCCGATCTTGTTCCGTCTTTAGTGATCGTTACATTAAGATCCCTTAATTTATTCCTTCCTTGTTGCCTTTGATCATCAAGAAATAAAAGGATTTGCTTGAAAGGAACGTGGGAGTGATCCGAGCTTAGAGTATTCGGAACTGGAGATGCCTCACGATAAATGGTGGGACTTTTATAGGACGAATGCGACACCTATTACATACTTGTTGAGAGTTGTGTTGGAGACACAAAACATAGATAGGTCTGTTCATTTAAGAAGGTTTATGAATGAATGGTCATGAATAAATGAAGTTATTTTAATGAAAATGTTCTATAACAAACAGAAGTACTGTTTCAAATATGGTTCCAAGGTCTTTTAATGCAAATTTAAGTGACCACTGCACTGTTGACAGCCGTGTATAGTAGGTAAAATATTCTCTTACAACATTAATAATTCACGCCCGCTAAAAACGGGAGATGCTTTATAGAAAAAGATCTCTTGTATACAGCTCAAATATGTTTTATTTTTTCCTTCCTCGATCATTATCATACATACATAACTGCAATATTCAATTAACAAATCTTGATTATATTGGTAAAGAGGAATAAATGGACGTTTATGATAAAAGCTAAAAGGAAAGCGGGGCATCTCCAGTTGTAACTGTTCCAAGGTTCTGAGCAATATCTAATGATGAGACATAAGCCGCCCTCGATCGCCTCTTCGCTTATTGAGTTGGAATTTTCGATTAGTCTGTGATTGATTGGAGCGACTTGTCT
>DWGW01000162.1:0-18249 GCA_018247775.1 Udranomia orcinus
CTGTAACTTATTCTATATAAATGGATTATATTATTTTTATAAAGATGATAATATTTTTATAAAGATTCACTTAAATATTTCGTACTACCTAACGCTATTGATAAGATACGGTCTTACATGAAATTAATGTAACTGGAAAAATTCGATAACGATATTGTGTACATTTTTATCCAGATTTTCCTGTTTTTAATCTATTCGAAGTTGCTCAAATATTCGTTGGCAGTGGCCACTTGAAAAGTAATATAAAAACATCGTTTCCAGTCTTCATAAAATCTAAACGGCGTATGTTTAGGCGTTTATTACTGTATGTGTGACGTGTTCATATCAAATGACGTCATCCTCAGTTATAGTCTTCTGTCCCGGCTTTAGCCCTTCCTATGCTTGCCATAAGAACCCGGTGAAGTGCAAGGCCAGCCACTAGGACAACAGAAACTATGATACATATTTCGAAAAAAAAATGACGTCATGCCTTACATAATTCATTTTGTTAGGCCGACCTCTCTCGTTATTAGTTCTCATATCTCGCTCCGATCGATAGCCCCGGCTGCTGTCTTCAACAAACAGAATCTGTCACTTATTGATAAGCTCATTTATATTCAAAAGCGCAGAAAGACGTCGGCGCTCGTAAATTCAATGTAGTCAAAAGTATCGGGATTTATGAGCGTAACAAACAACTATAAAAACGAATGCTCGCCCAACTTTGAAATTACTATGTTTATTTATCTTCGCTCAGACACCGTCCGCGCCCGGGGTGAAATCTGAATTCTTCTTAACAACACGGGAATATTGAAACTTGTTTAGATGAAAATTGAATTAATAATTGAATGTGTATACGAATGTTTGTTCTCTATATAAACAATCCGAACGACTGACGTTTAGCCAATGAAAGAAAAGTTCTTGAGAATAGATTATTTGGTTTTAAAAGTTATAGTACCTATAGAGCGAATTAATATTTCAGTTTATGAATATTTCAGATGCTCGTAGTTGTGGTAATGCCCAAATCTTTAATTACATCATAATTATTGGTATATTTGTGTATAAGCAATAATTAATTTGCCGGTTATATTTTCTACTTGAATTTTCAATATGTATCAAAAATATCAAGAAAAAAAGATCTTATATTTGAACGCGAATAACATTTCTCAGATCATTTCTTAAACGTCCAGACATTATGTAAATATGCCAATCATAACAATTCGTAAACTTGAATTGTTTATATAATAAACTCTATTTAAAGTGCTCGAGACTGCTGTCTCGCTTCGTGTATTCGTCTGAGACGACTCGCATCATCTTTATTACGTAATTAAAATCAATACTTTATTATCCCTCTAATTTTATAAAGATCTTCACTTCACGTAGGCTCCTTTCTATTTTACGCTCGAATTATTAGATAATATTTCGCCTAAGTTATATTAATTTTTTTTTATATTAATCTACTACGAATATCAAAGCTTCACTAATAAAACGTATAATAATAGATGAAACACTTACAAAACAACAAAATTAGGAAAGAGCTCTTAGTAACGATTATGTGAAAAGATTACTATAAGCCCCTAATTTTCTCTCATTAATTTTAGAACGTTCCGAATATCATCATTTTGAATCAACACCTTTGTCAATTTTAAAAGCCGTTTCTCATCAAATCGAGTCTGCAATGTTGTATACTCAACAGTATACTCCTCGTATGTGTGTACATTCTAGACTGGTGCCTAATCGTGTGTATTCATTCGAGACGAGTCGCGCCACTGTTATTATAGCTACGTGGGTGCTTCGCGAGAATACTAAACGCGATACATATTACATTTTTTATTGGTAACAAAGCCTGTGCCATCGTTTTATTACAGGACTATTTTAACCCCACGCCGCCGCCTTGTCTCGGCCGGGCAGGATTTGCTTGCTTGCAGTAGAGACAGTAGGTAAGTTTGTACATACATGTGTACAAACATACAAACATAATTTACCCGTCTACAATATTAGTGTTTACTCGTATACAATTTCATAGTCTTAAGTCAATAATTACGGTATATATTACCAAAGAAGTATATTACTAAATTATTATAACATCCCCTTAAGAAAATATACAATAATAAAAATACCCACAGTTTTATGATACTTTGTAACCTGTAAATAAATATAATATTTATACTTTTTCCTTCAATAACATTTGAATTGAAAAATGTTTCTGTTTAACTTAGAAAACATTCGCAGAGCTTTGAGTTCGCTTACGAGCTTCAAAGGAGACGTTCATAGCTTTCCTTTTAACCGTGTTTGTTCCAGGTATGCTTATTTTTATTATTTGTTTCATTTATTTGCAGTAATACAACACTTCTACATTAAATACCGTGGATATTAAATATCAATGCATCATATTTATTATAATATAGGCAATATAGAAAACGAATTACATAGATAAAAGTATCAAGGGGAAAAATCTTATTTATTTACGCTCTATCATAACTAAATTTCTTTTTGCTTGGCGATCTAAAATGTGTAGTCGATATTTTATGCTCTCCTATTACTATATTTGCTTTCCAATATCTCTGTACCCAAGTTATGCAGGCACACCACATTGCATTTACAAATACCTCACTAAGATAAAGTTGCATTCTGGGAATTTCGCTCCTTACCTTCGCTAACTCAATGGAATGAATGAATCTTTTGAAAACCGGTCTGCTGAATAGAGTGCTATATTACCCGGTATGAAAGATGAAACGTTATTGCCTTACTACACAGGTTATAAGTAGTTTGAGTTAAAATAACTGCCAGCATAATATTATTTAAATGTCGTTCTAGATGCCTTTAGTGCTAAAAAACAAACAATCGTGATAGCTCGTGTGTGAATGTAATGGTAAGCTTGGAAAAACATACTTACATAGATTTTAGTGTCTGGGAGATTTTTTTAAGTCGCTTATTGTGTAATTAGATGAATCTGTGTTGATGTATTGTGAATAATTTTAGTGGGGGCTTACGTACTTAAAACATAGACCTCAATAATGAGAAAGTTGAAACCAGGAATTTCGTTACCATTCAAGTATTATTATAGAAGTTATGAAGTAAATGTGCATTCAAAATTATTAAATTTTACATTTCGAATATGTATAAAAATCCACCAGGGTTCTATAAACATTAGGTAAAAACAATAAACAAACCAAAATCTTAACTCACTACAATAATATTTTCTTTTCGAATTTAAGTGGATTAATCTGCAAAACCGTCTTGCATTTTGCGTTAAAACGGCAAAGAAAGAGCTATTACTTCAAATATTGTTCGCGTCCTTTGTAGAACTTCTTTGAAGAGCTAAACTCCTTAATGGCACTTTATTAAGCACAGAACTGGGGTTTATTTAAAAATACGAGCCAGTGCCGTCGTTTCGTTCTATACAATCTATGGTCGCATTTATTACGTTCGGCTTTTTATTGGAACTTCCCCTCTTGGATAAGAGTGCCATTCAAAGCGCCGTGTACGGTCGGTGTATATTAAAAATATTTTGCTTGCAATTCTATTTGCTTGAGAAATTTTAATACTCGCAATGTGAGATTTCTTTATAAAATCAAATCACAGTCGCCTACGTTCCGAAGAGGCTATTCAAAGCTGCGGGCGTTTTTCAGTTGTCATTAAGAAATAGTGTTCGAGTATTTTCGACGTTTCACTGAGAATTTAGAATTTATTTTTATTTTTGGTAGAATAACCGCCGCTGTTTTTGTTTGCTCACTTATAAAGTGGAAAAGCCAATTAGTAATTTAAAAGCCAGCCTACAAAAAGAGGTTTAACCTCGCGAAAGCTGTAGAAACTAAAATACGCTGAAAAGCATATTTAAATCCCATCTCTGCTTTAATTGTAATTGAAACTTGAATTTCGTTACAGTTATTTCTGTTTTAATTACCAGGGCCCGAGGTGATGGAGGGAGGTTTTATTTTTAATTAATATTGTTCGAGTTCGGAACGAGGCCGCGATTGTTTTCATTTCGACGTTGGAACGGCTTTTATCTTATTTTCGTGCCGGACTATCGCTGTCAATTGGAAATTCTCAATTTATTAAATTGTTAGCAACTGTGTCGACGTCGCAAATTGCTATTAAGTTGAGTTTGATCAACATTTTATTTGATTGGATACCTTGTTTATAACATTTAATTCGGCAATAATGTTTAACTTAATTGGTTTTATTAGCAAAACCAAACGATTAGTATGTTTAACGAAAAAAATTAAATATAAGTTTTCGGAATAGAAATTCTACTAAATATAGTACCAGGTAATCAGAAACTTTGGAGTAACCACTCGCATGCCGTTCTACTGCTGCTGGTGGCGTGACTGTGAGTCGTTTTCCAATTGTTTTATGATATTTAGAATGAGCTGTCACCGTTCGCCATAATTTACCAATATTGTATCCGAACAGTTGACAAACATTCTTTAAGTAAAACAATTACAAAAGGAGAATCACTTGATATATGGCCGACGTTAAGGTCATGTCAGTAGTAAATGACTTTGGTCATTAAATTTTCATATTATTTCGTAATATTTACGTAATGTTAAAATAATTTGGATTATTCAATATCAAGTATAAATATTAATCAAGTAGTTACTTAATGTTTTTGTTAAATAATTTATTTTATCTACTTGATACATTGAATAATCCATTGAACAAAAACGAAATACCCGTATTATTATTAAGTGTATCAAAAGTTATATCTTTCAAAAGGCAAACGAAGTCTCGCACACAAACTAGTTATTCCATAAAACCTGTTGATAGTATCAAGATTGTGCGATTAACTTTATCTGATTCAAACGTCATTCGAAGCGTGAACTAGTTTTTAGGGTTCCGCAATGCAAAATGAACATAAAAGCCCCAAAACTACAAGAAACTATGAACTAATATGACATTTATTTGTTGAATCTTTTTTTAAACATATACAATTAATGGACTAAAGGCGGACTTATTGCTTATATCCTTAGTCTTCCCTCCATCAATCTATCAAAACCCGTTTAATTTACAGCCAATTATTAAATTAATCTCTAGTTAAACTTAAATTCTGTCTTACTCGATAAACTTAAAGGAATAATTTCTCAATAAATTCTCAGTTGATTTAAAATGTACAAAAGGCACTGATGGAAATTAATTGAAGTGAGGTCCAATAGATTAATCACTAAAATAAAATCTTATTAAAGTATTAAATGGTTAATAAAATATTTTGACAGTTTCTACGGGCATTATGTAAATTTGTGAAATTATTCAAAATAATTATTTTTTTGGCGTCTTTCATGCTTTTCTGACTGTCGGTGTTAATGATCCTTGAAGTAATTTTTTTTTCGAAGACGGTAAAACTATTTGTAGTTTGCGTAGCAACTACTGCTTCTGATTTCTCTGAGTTGTAGTTATTATATATTTCTATTCACATATGGGCAACAGTGATCATAAGGTGAACAGTATTTTCCTTTGTTACTCCTCTCTCGTATAGAAATACAATAAGACGCAGAGTACTGGTCCCTCACACCGCAAGCCCTGTTCGAGTTTTAGTAGCATTTTTTTACTTATTACTTCACTGTGTACCCGTTGGATATCAATTCAAATGATGGGGTTACGGGCATCAGCCCCAATTTGAAATTGCGCTGTCGGTGCGCGCACTAATGTCTCTGCAACACGATTTTTCGACAGACATCTTTTGATAGCGAACTTTTTGTACGATTATCTGACATTGTGCGGACATGTAGTTTGGTTGCGTTTTAGTTTATTTTTAATTTGGCCGATGCACTTGCACCGTTTTCAGTGACCTCGTTGAAATAATATACCTACATGTCCTTGTGTAAAATTTGCTATTTTGAAAGCGCGCTATTTTGTTCATTTCGGTGATGTTGTTGTTGATTCTTTTTTGTAATCGTTAAATGTACTTCCGTTTTGTCACAGTTAACTTATTGTTCATTCGCGTATTTTAATTAACGGGTATTATAGTTTATATTATTCTTCTTTGAAGCAGGTAATCTCCTGCGATCCTTCTTATGTAGTTTATATAGTTTACAACCATCTTCGTGCCATTGAAGTGGAAACAACGCTAATCAAATTAAATGATACATCCTTTCGTTAACATAATTGTTGAACATGAGTAAAGGCATCAATATTTCGATAGAAACAATATATAAATATTAAAGGATTTTCTACGAAAACCAATATCAAATAACGGCTTACGTGAATAAATGTATTCCGAAGAAACGACTACGCGAATACACAATACGCTTGTTGTGGATTTCATATGAAAAGTGATACCATAAAATTTAAGCCCGACATTTGGCTTGAAATCATAGTTGCGATAAAATATATTTTTATCGATAATGCTATTTGAAATTCCGCTCTTTGGATAATCGAGTTTACCGAATGTAACAATAGCAAAGATGTTTTCCACGAATCGAAATATTTCGGAAATTACAATGTTTCAACGTTATAAACACATTTTTGTTATCGAAAATAATTTTTAAGGAACCTCTTCAAGTAACGAAGAAAAGTAATTTTCTTATTTTAATCTTTTAATATCTTCTCGAGGTAATCCATGATATTATGGCGAGCATTAACGTTATTTCTTAAGATAATGTATGTTTTAATGGCAGCGCTAATTATAACTCCATAACAATTCAACTTCAATCACTTGTTTGCGGTAACGACATCTTCTTCTTGGATAATTACTTTGATTTACCTTGATACTTATCACAGCTATGTATGAATCTTTCCCTTGTTTGAAGCTTAACGATGATTTGTTATTTTTTTCTGTCCTTCTGTAGACATTTAGTTCAAGTTTTCACACAAAGTTGTAAATACAAAATTTAGTTTGTTTCATAAGCAACTATTTTTTTTACAATAAAACATATTATTTCAATAACAATGTTTTCATAGACACTTTACGACGCGGAAATGACGATATTGGGGACAGTTCAACAGATGAAAGGCATTTTAAAAGGGTAAGGTGGAAAGGTAAATCAAATTTTAAATAATTTTTGAGTGGGCGGAATAATGACGAGATTGAATCGAGAAAGCACCGTGTCAAGCTTCAAATAACTCAATAAACTTCTCCCAGGTTGGCTTTTAAGAATGTCGGCTCATATTTGATTTTTATATCTTAGTTTCAATACAGTTTCCGTATTGAACTCTTTGTTAACTAAACAGATATGTACCTAAGTACTAGTGTATTTATGTGTAACAGTATTAGGTGTTAAGCCAATAAGATTTGTCCCTTTATGCACAACAAACAAATCGTCAGCACATCATTGCCGTTTGCCAATCCGCCAATTTCGTAATAATTACAACATAATATTCATCATCGTTATCCCGCTTTCTCTCAGCTATTTAAATTGTGCCCGAAGTAAGTGAAACGACGCAGATATAAATAATAATTAAGTAACACAATCACGGACCGCCGCGGGCCGCTCCGGACCCCGGACCCTACTCAAAGCTGACACTCCCCAACTAATTAACTTTGTACAATTCGATTTGATGCGCAACTGTTTCAATATACGTTCGCCGGAGCCCCCCCGTTATCCCTTGTAGATGGGATTTTTATTCCCGTCCTCCATTTTGACAAGTTGAGGTTGATTAGTTCAGTCGTCGGGTGAAATTGAAGCGCCTTTCAAAATGTGATTTCTACATGAAAATTTTATTGGACACGCAGTGGACTGATTTATTGTTTCTACTATGTATATTCACTTTGTGCGGGTAATATTATTAATTGGAAATTAAAAGTTTTACAATACTTGATTTTTATGTCATGTTGAGCTGTGTAAATAAGCAAAACAATATTGGAACAAACGAAAATATTGTAGGAATTGCTGAAAGAATAAATCGACACGAGAGAATACCAGGACACCATATTCTATTCTGGATCGTATTAAAACGTTTAATCTTTAATAGGATATTGGAAAAGAAAAAGAAACCCAAATGTTCATATTTTGCGGCGTAGCGGATAGAATTTTTTCATTTCTGGCTCGTTCGACATTTCTGGCTGGCTTATAGCTCTTAATACGAACTTACGAACTCTCAATATTTTATTCAAGATGTCGGCGGCGCTGCCAGTATTTCTTTGGCAACATTCCTTTAACAAGAAGCGAAAATGCGGCAAAATCCAAGGGAAGGGAAGTATGGAAATAAATTCTGCACCAAATATGGTTATCATTGATAGGCGTGTGGACCGGTCGCAAGGTGTTCTGTAAACAAAAGGATACGTACTTCGTATGTGACGAACGCTATCAGATACGTGGCAAGAATTACTGATCCACCTCCGCGATCTCTCAATTCGATAAGAATTCACGTCTCAAAAACTCGTTCTGAAAACATTGAAGCTGATACATTAATCAGATTAAATTCGCGCTTGCAATAAATTGTGTTACGTAAAATTATGTTTAACTTGTTAATTGGATACGGTGAGTGATATGAACGCATCATGAACAAAACAGTTATAAATAAATACGGCGAGCTGGTAACTTCGTTTGAAATCGCCCGAAATTATAAGATTGTGCAGCCGATAACGTTATAAAAGGCGCTATAATTATATTTTACGTATGCCAGCGAGTTTTTGTGTTCGTACAATCTACGCGCAATCAACAGGAAATAAAATAAATTATTTTAATTAATAAATTCCACGTACATACTTACCGGCGAATGGGTTTATTATTCCTCTATATTAATGAAACGTCGCTGTTTTTTTTATTTGTAGCACACATCTCGGTTATTTTTGAAAAATATAAGCGAAATGTTTTGACTTTTTATGATCTCAAGTATGAGTGTAATTAATACTTTGAAAACATGTTCTACCTTGACGCCGCCGTCCTATTTCGTATTTAATCCTAGCGTAGGTATAATTAGAGGGAATTTTTTTCTGACACATAACATGTAAACTGGAATATAATTACACGAAGCATGGTGGGATTTCGGCAGTTGCTTGAATTATTAACATAATCCTTCATAACGCAACACTCACGGAAACGTTGTTAATTATTCCCTTTTCTATTATGAAAAGCTTTCTTTTATTTCATTCGTTAGTTCGTGTCACGAAACTCATTTACATGTTAATTTTGTCCTTCAAATTGTATAAATCCGTGGCGTGAGAGAATTGTATGACAATTGCGTATGTATCTTGTTTTTATCTATCGGGTTTACATTTTACATGTGTCAATATATACAAAATAATATCCACTGCTAAATACTTATTAAACAAATAAAACTATGATTATATAGGTACTATTACGGTATGGTAAAGGATGTTATGGTAAATACAACTTTTTTACAATTGGCATATGTTCCCAAGGCTGTGGAAGGTACAGGAACAGGAAGGAACAGTATCTCGCTTGATCAGCATCCGTTACCATTACCTCAATTTTCATTAGAGTAATAGAAAAGAATTGAGTCGATCATGTAGCATATTAAACAAGCTTCACATATACCATTTAGGTTGTCTTTGTTGACGTGGCATTTAACAAGAGCGCGTATCGCTCCCCGGTTTATCGGTACTCCGAGACAAAGAACGACAAGCTAAACGTCTCGCGAACAGATTGAAGCAACTGTAGCGTTCATAAAATAACTCCAATTTGCTCCGAAGTTCCCTCTTGGCAAAGTTCTTTCGAGTCGTAATGTTGATATGTTCTAGGCCATTAGCTGGCACGAACACTCTTTGTCGCCACTTACTCCGCATAGCAGAAAATTAATGTTCCGTCCCGGGAGGTGGTGTATAAACAAGATGGTGGGCCGCGCCGCCCTCGTATTTATTGCCTTTGGCACGGCGCGGCAACCATCCACCGCCATAAACGCGAACACTAAAACGTGCCATTTCCCTAAATTATTTTAATGATATATGCACGCCCGCTTTAGAGGATTGTAATTTTACGGTTAGTGTTGAAAATCGTTTCCTGTGTTCTTGCCCAGCCGAATATTTGGAATGCGCGCGGCTCTCTCGACATGCGGTCCCAATTTGTCGCGGTCGGCCGGGCCGCGGAGAATTATCGCAATATTGCTGCGATACGAGTGAGCTCGGGCGGAGGAGACATTGTTTCGAGTCATTAGGCATGTAGGTGTCGCGTCTGACGAGTTGGTCTTTTGCGGCGTGCGACGGCGGCGACTGCAAATTAGTTCCTTCGACGCGAGGGGAGATCGCCGGCTCCCTTCGGCGTCTTAATCGAAGTCTGCCCGCTCATTACATTCCCGCTCCGGCGCGCGCCTTTGTTCCTCTCGGTTGTGAATTGATTTACTAGCTATTGTCCCGTGACGCCGGTTCATCCGACTTCTATTATTATTTGCGTTGGTTCCGTGGAGCACTCCCGGCTTTTATTGAAATGTTAATTTGAATCGAAGCTTTTTTTCTGGTTCCGAGTGGTTCGCCTGGGCGAGATAAAACGGCAGCTGGCTCGCCCCTCGTGTTTGCAGTCAACTAGCGAGCGAGCATTGAGCGCTATAACTTTGCGACCCCTCCAGTTCCGTACAATGGCTTCCCGCTCGCACGACTTGTAATAGGGTGGCCAACGACTCGGCGAGAATATAACAAGTTTGTTGCTAACACCAGTCCTACTGGCATACGAGGACAAATCTCTTTGCAAATATTCTTGTTCCTATGTAAACCATAATCGTTATGTGTATCATGAAGCTTCTTTGGTTTTAATCAAACAGAGCATGGTTTATGTTTAAATATTATTCTTTTATAGTAAAATATTAAATATAGCAATAAAAGCGCGTCAGTCTTTAAGTGGAGCACAGGTGTTCTCTTCAAGAATGAACATTGAAAACCATCTCAAGTGACCGTTAAAAAACTTGTATTTAATGCCGGCGATGCATTGACAGACCGTCTTTTGTGACGTTCATAAAAGCAACCACTTATCGCCGAATACAAAACCATTCTTACTAGGGTTAAGTTAGGGTTTATAGAATAACGTGTAAAGTAACCGGTCTTGGCAATAAGCTAGCGTCGGCGATAGAATTTCAAGTATAGCGAGTGAGTAGCTTATCTGTGCGTGTCACTTAATATGTAACAAAAACGGACGTCCAACATTAGGGGAGTCGCTTGGTTATCCTACTCGTAACGTTCGCCGGCGCTCATAAAGGTTTTAATAGCGAGATGGCGTGTCGAAATATTAATATGTTTGCGGCTTAACCGTTCGTAGCAACTCCGTATTGTCTCGCGGAGTCGGTGGGCGTAAGACGATACAGCATTTGTCATTCCTCTAACAATGAACCGTTTATTTTATTTATAAACGACGCGTGGGTACGTCTGTTCCATTGAGTATTTTATTGAGCTACATTGCGGTGAAAAGTGTACGTCTGTTTGCTCCTTAATTGGTTATTACGCTTTGGTTTTGTATAATAAATTCAGTTAAAAATAATGCAAAGCAATTATTTTCTTTCAAACAATTTTATTTATTCCATAGTATCCTTTCAAGTATACATTAAGTCTATATAAATATTGGTCGGTTAAAACTCACCGCAAGAAGTTGCTCAAACAAATTGTCACGTTTCGGTAATATTTTAGTGCGAGTAGCAGAAAAAATGTTTTGAAACGTCAAAGTATGTTTGCGTATTAACTTAATGGCTGTAATTTGTGTTTAACGCGGTACATACATTATACTTAATGCGTGTGTTTGCATACACATCGAGGTCGCTATAATATACGTGATGTATGAAACACTTAAATGTGAAAAATTGTATCCGAGATTCTGGTAATATTTAACGTCTAACGCTTAGTGGTTTAATGATTGGAATTTAAAGTGTCATAAATCTAAATAAATTATAACTTCAGGAATCGTTAGAAGTCTCTAAGTGCGACCGGATAAGTCGTTAACCATTATGCAGGGCACATCATAAAACAAGATAAACCCATGGGTTTTCATGGGTTTAACTAACTCTTTACTGCGGCTTCAAACGCGTGAAATCAGAAAGTTAAAAACAGATGTTCAATGTGGGAAGTTAAAGTATTTTTTTTATTTATCCATATATCTTGTTACCATTAATGAGTATTTATAATTAAATGAAAGAATTCATAATAAATACGTGCACATGCTCTCGAAAAACATTGCCCTCCATCTGGGGCAGTGGAGCAAAAACAAGCTCGAATTAAAAGCTCTATACACTGGGCATAACTAGCAAAAAAATCTCAATGTTTTATTTGCCGCACAAAAAGTGTTTAACTAGCCATAAACACGATTTGCTCCGTTGGGAACGCTAATGTATCACGATCTGTACTGGCGTCCGTCCATACGCGCGGTAATCACTCCTCCATGCAAAAACCTCCGTAATCACTTATTTATTCATACGATTTTTAATCCATTGTAACATGAATGGGAATAGAATAATGTGAAGAAAATAAGGCATTCTTCGCTTGGTCATTATGAAGCATGTTTCTATAATAATCTGTCAGTATGAAAGGGGTGTAATTCTAAAGGGATTTAAAGAGACAAGCGTTGTATTAAGTATGTATTTTCTATATCATACACTGCTTCAGAACTCTTTGTGTTGGTTGTCTTTTTATTATTAATGTTCATTATAACTACGCTTTATTTTGTCTTTGGCATGACCAATGCCTAAACTGCGTGTGCGAATTACTTTATTATATTTTATCAGTGTTTAAATTGAGATAACATGTATTGCCGAATGTAGATTAAATAAATCATTTTATTACAAAATGCAATGCATTAAAATATTACATCATAATCATTTAACGATAAATATAGTATAGCGTATTTAATCTATAACTTGTAACGATAACAATATATGAAGTGAATGTTAGACTTTAACAAAACTCTTGGAAAGACCTACGTAATTGCGATACTTTTGGAATACAAAACCCGGCGAACAATGGAAGCACTTCAACGACATTGTCGCCCCCCACGTTAGTTGTCACCGAAACGTGAAAATGTTATAACTCGTAGCAATTCACATAAAATTTTGTTATTTTTCCGATCGTATAGTTTGCGTCGACATCCACAGATTCAGTGCGAGCTAGAACACCCGAGTCTATAATTTGCGACGCCATTAACCGTGAGCGCGAGGGAGACGAGCGATATCGCGGTGCTGCTCGCATATCGGCCGCTGAATGTAAATGGCTTCATTTGATTATGTTCCGCGCCGTAAACGTTCTTTGCATTTATGCAATCCTGGTAGTACCGCAGGCGACTGTTGTAACGATTTCCGAGATCGTTCACGGGAAAATAATCATCTCCAGAAGAAAAAAATCTTCTCTTGTCTCGGGATATTACTGTTATTTTATCAGAAATCCTAAGCGTTGTTTTTTACTCTTGTTACGTTGTAAAGATTTTAAGCATTTTACTTTACGGTTCTTTTAGCATAGGAGATGTGACTAGATGAGAGCTATGCTAATTGAATTTAGGCATCAAATTGAAACAAACACTAGGTATCGTTTCTGTGGAATAATTTCGATAGTTAAAGAAATAAATTACTTGGTAACCGGAGCTTAACAAGCAATTTATCTTTGCTTTATTAGAAAAGTCCAGCGCCGATGTCTTATTTTATTCCTGGGAGTAAATCCGTGGACTAGTTAGTTACCTAGAAATCCTCATATACCTTAGTATGAAATATAATGTATGTTCAGTCCCAACCCAGTCAGTCGACTCTCCTGCAAAATACAAAATTGCAAAACACAAAATCCCGAACGCATACCAGGCGTACAGAGCTTAAAGGTATCTTTGGAACACAATAACCGCATTTATTCCTATAACTATTTGTCGATCGTTCTCGCAACGTTTTCCCAGCGTCAATATCAGATTGCACGGCGTACTCGTGTGACACAAAGCTGTGAGCTCACACTACGCAATCACTCAAGCACGAAGCCTCACTGCAGCCGCCGGATTATCCGGAGATTTGCTGTCATACATAGCTTATAGGCTGGATATCAATACACTTCAAATATTAAACGGATTGTGTTTGCGTGTAGCTAGTTTGTATAGCAGGAGTTTGTAATGGTGAATCATAAACATTTTTTTCTGCCTTTCTAGTATAATAATATAGTTTCAAGTTTGTGGTGTAATTTTTTCGGTTTGTATAGTTGTCAATTAATTTAGGAGCCCTCTTAAACTTATCATTTTTAATGGCGACATTGGTCTAAAACATTCATGATTTTCTACTTGTTCCTCTTCTTAGTTCCTAGCGACTTTTTCAAATTAAGATTTCTCTACAAAATGTACAATAATAGAACATTCGATCATTGTCTTAGAAAAATGCAAACGTTGATATCATTTTGGATCGTATAGCGAGTACTAGAAATGGAAGCTCTACGTACTATTTGTATAGTTACTGGTAGTCTGTGAAGAGTGAACGTCTTAAGGCTGATCTAGTTCACAGAACACCGCTCGGCAGATTAAAATTCTAGCGCCGGTTCAAACCCAACGTTATTTCACAAAGCTACGTGTAATATTGAGATAAAATCTCGCTAATCTTTCACATTGTTCGTCTGCGGTGTATAATATTCTTTTTGTGGTTTTACGATGACTGGTAGGTAGGTAGATGTAGAGGTAGATTTGTGCCTTTTGTCTTAAGTGCAGATTGTTTCGTTTGGAAACTGGAATAGCTTTAAAGTTGGGAACGTCGATAAAAGTATTTCTTGTAAGTGAAAAAAATTAAAACTGCTTGTGAGTAAAGACAAAACTTGACATTTTTTCATATCTCAACGTTTAGCATTTTTTTAAATCTTTATATAAATGTACTATGTTTTTTTAAACCCCCTAATGGCAAATTGAATTTAAATAGAAATTGTAGGGGGACTGTCTCGAATTACTGATTATTGAGAATTCATTTTACACATAAAGCAAATAAGAAAAACGTAAATCTTTCACTTTACGACAAAAAGGTAGTTTATTCACTATATTATCGATTCATATTGTCTACGAGCTATTACAACGTCTGTTATACGAAGTTATTCAATACAATTATAGCATCAATAGTGTCCATAAATCCTAATAGATCGCCCCCGCAGTTGACCGTTAAATAAAGTGTTCGAATTAAACGCATCCCCCACAAAGCGATATTTATGCTAGTTCTATTTGTCGACGCTGCCCGTGCCAAGTCATTATACTTTGTGCTCCGTAATTATGGCCATGCGTTAGGTTTTTACTAGTACAATCCGGGTAAAAAGTTTTCTTACTCAGTAAAACTACGGTTAAAACGTATGAGCATTTATATAAATAATCTAACTAGAGTGTTGTTCATTAAATAAGTTCCATAAATAATATATATGGAACCATTGATTAATTTACTTTAATTTTTTTTTAATGTTTTGCGTGTATAAAATAATTAAGTTTATAGGCAGTGTGTGCATGTATCCCTTAAACCGCGGAAGCCCTTATTTATTTTTGTTACAAGGGATCATCGTGTGGGTTATTTAGCATTAAAGTCTCGACATGCCCGCATAAGCACATCTCGAGCCGCAGTTATTGTACTGCAATAGGATGTCCATAATTTTCTAGTAAAATGATGGTGCCTTTAAAAGGCTTTGCGAATGGTATATTCATTGTTCGCAATACAAGGGGCGACTCAGATTAATGGAGCCTTATGCTTTAACGTACCATTTTTGCTGTTACATTTAGCTCATAAATTATGAGGTAGATCGGGAGATACCGAGATTTATCGATCGGGTTTATATCTCATTTCTTCATGAACAACCTATTAGAGTTTCAATTTGTTTTATCTAACAGTATTATATCGTTGTTGTAGTTTACAATGCCGTTTGCTTGCTTCTTTAAATCATTACGTTCAGTTATTGTCATATGCAAATAGTTGAAAAGGCCTTGTACCTACTTAATACTTCTATAAGTTGCTTGGAGACTAAATGTTACATTCTTCTTAAAATACATGTATTTCTGGTACAATAAGATAAGCAAACCAGCATACAGCCTTTCTGATTTGAGTGTACTGTTACTTTGCAACATCAAAACAATACAAAACCTCACGTCATTACCGCATTTCATAAAACGGAAGTAACAGAGTGGTATTACCGCCGTCCGCAATACTATTATATTATATACATTTCTTAACGTGAGTAAATAATCGAGTAATTCTGAAATAAAAAGCGGTTGACCCAGTGCGTCATTAACGACGCTTGGCGGTTACATAAACATGCTATTAAAAACGTCCAAGGTTAAATATATCTTCACCTGCACTGCACTTCCGAACGCCGGGCCACTTCGGAAACTCTTATGCAATAAAACGCAGGGAAAAAGAGAAAAAAGAGCGGGGAAAAAAAAAAGAAGTATATAACAAAAAAAAAATAGCCGCGCGCTGCGGTTGACCTACATAGCGATTGCATACGAAACAGCAAAGGGTTTGTTCCACTTTGTTACCCGCTGCTCGTCTCCATCTCCACACGCCGACAAATGCTAGTAATTAGGTCGCTTATTTCCGCTATTCCGAAATGGGGGCAAATAAACTGACTCGCAAAACACACAGTGACCTCCCCGATGCGGTTTATTTTTGAATTTTTTATGTGGAGCTTGCAGTTAATTTTATGCATGTGGATGTGTTAGGATCGAATGTGATTTATACGTACGTTGTAAAATTGTTGCTATCAAGAATTTACATTTATGTCGCATAATAACGAAAGCCTAGACAAGTATTTGACAACTCGTAACATATCTATAATAATTTATATTTCTATCAAACATTAATTCGTCAAAGACAATTATGTATGGGGGAGAGATTATGGTCTGAAATTTCATATTTAAATAATGTATAAAACAAATATTTTCGCTTGTATTAAGCTTTAATAGGAAATTGTACCTTATTATTTTTTACTTAGTACTCACATTGTACTTTGTACTGCATTGTACTATCGTCACTTCGTAGATGGCAAGTGGAGCACACCAGCTGAAGTTATACTGCAAGCGGCGGTTAAACTATAAATACGATTTATCTGACGGCTGTTTCGGTGGTGGAATTATGGGGCCGGTGTTATAAATGTGTGTGTGTGTGTGTGTGTACAGTTTACTGGATGTGAAGTGTCGTTGAGCTGTATGTTGGAATACTTGGAAATATTTTTATGAGGTAAAAATTCGTGCCGAGTGATTCCCCAAAATTTCTGTCGTTCTTTATTAAGTACAGGTTGTTGAAAGTACACGATAAAATATTGTACGAATTCTCTCAATTAACGAGAAATCCATCCATTAATCCAGAGATGTTTAGATCAATTTTATTTTAGATCAATTTGAATTGCTGAATTTGTGAAGTAAAGGTTTCTCGCTTCGCCTTTCAAATACGAAAGCAGGAAAAGAATGTGGCACCGGCGTTGCCGAGCCGTTAAAAGCTTTGAATGTACTACGTGCAATTCAGAATTAATATTTTCATTCCACTAAAAGTTAAACATACCTAGTACGTATTGCTTTTTAGTAAAATTTCGCTTCTCAAATATTAAACGGGCTTACAAACTTAATTTAAAAGTTTAAGTACTTAAGTGCGATGAATTCAACGAACCGAGGGCGTCTTTTACAAGCTAGCTGGATCGTTAACGTAACTGTAAATTAATATTCATTTATGGCTTTGAGGAATATTTTTTTGCCTCCAGCCGCCGCCCGACGTGAGTTTTGAAGGATTTCTGCTGAATAAATTTTTATGCTCTCGCCGCATTAAACACATTTATGACGAAACGTGTTGCTTCATGTAGAAAATTCCACAGTGGCGCCATGGATGTATGTAGATTCCGCATACGTACGCATACGATGTGTTCCGCAATTTTAAATTAGTATGTGAGGGATGCTTATTTAGCATATTTGCGTCATAAGTTTAATTATTTTTATGACTATGACACGTTTGTAATATTTAAAAATTGGTTTAATATTTAGTTACATTTTTATTTTCCCGTATAAAAACTCTGAAAGAATTACAGGAAGAATACGGTCTCGTGTTCAATCATTAGCATTGTACGGTTTCTAACCCAAAAGGGAGAGGTAATTTTGTAGTAAATGACATACGTGATTCGCATCTACATTGTCACCGGCTTGTTCAATGTTAAGTGTGTTGAGACAATGTTAATGTTAACTTAGAAACTTACAACGGTCGTCGTAAAGTTTCCCGTAATTACTGTTGTCCTTACACACTCTGAATGCTAAGTTATTTCAAACAAAGTGATCAGAAGTTTCTCCGCGCGAAATTGGTAACCTGCGATTTACTATAAAGTTTTAATCTTCATTATGTAAAGAACTCAACCATAATATTATTATGTTGTGCCTGTTAAATAACCTAAGTATAAATATATTAAATAAACATTATCACATAGCAAACATATAATAT
>DWGW01000163.1:0-18249 GCA_018247775.1 Udranomia orcinus
AACGATGAGATCTAAGGTGGTGCACGCAAGCTCAAATAATGCCTGTTCACTCTTGCCTTGAAAATCCCTATATTATATATATATGGTTAGGATAGAGTCATGTATCATACAAGTTGACCTCGGACGTCTGTAACATGCCACTATATCAGCTTATCCGGTCTTATCACTGTCTTATTAGAAAGGTATCATAGTACTATTTACGATGGAACTTGTTAAACGATGTGTTTTTGTGGCGACACCACTTTTTCCTATGTGAGATACCACAGGCGTATCGATCTAATCTCTCTAGTCCAGTGATTCTCAAAGTTCTTTTGAGTCCTTGTTATCATAAAAAACGTGAGGTAAGTCATTTATTAATGGAGAGGGTGAGGTAAGCCATTTATTAATGGAGACTTAATTTTTTTTTATATTTATGCAATTATACTTCTAAATTGTTATTGGAAGAGAATTGTATTTCAAATACGGAACTGCATAAATTCGTGGTTACGAATAGAAGACTGTGAATACGCAAGGTAAAAACTGCAATTTGGTAGAAAGAGGAGTGTTATCTATTGTATTATCTAATCATGTCTAATAACGTTGCCCGTTCATGTTACCCATCTGAATGTTACTTTATGTTACTTCAAAAACCATCAATTTAAAAAAGACCTAAATAGTTACTGCCAATTATCAAGTAACACGGAAATTAATTACAAGCCAAATAGGCGTGCATAAATAGATAATTCCGAAAAGATTAAACTCGAATAATATTGATGGTCGATCGCATCGCCGGGCGAAACGGTGAGCGCACTTACACGACACTTAAACGCAGCTGAACTAAATATTAGATACAGTAAATCGATTGAACCACGGATCTGAGCACTCGTTACGTTCAAGACCGAATACTCGGTCGGATCGCATTGAGCGCAGGAATATCAGATAGCGTTGATATAACCGAGAATGGCGCGAATGTTTATTTTGCGCAAATCACCACTCGAGAGTCGTTAATCGATTAGTCCGAGCTGGATCGCCCGAGGCGTGTATCACTTAGCTAATTCTATCGCTTGATCGATTCTGTATTAACGGACGAATTGTGTGAATAATTCTTGTTAGTATTCTGCGCTTAATGTTTCGGACATTGTCGTTTTATAGTAAGCGGCATCCAACCACCATGATTTTGATGCCCGTTACTAGTATATAACTACTAGCTGTTGTCTAGGCTTTGTCGGCATTATATGTTAAGTACAACAAAATCTTGGACAAAACAGCATACACACACTTATCGTTAAGTTTACACCCAAATAGATTTGTATATAGAGAGAATCAGGTGTGAGAAAAATAGTAGAAATTGAATAGATATATTTATTTAGATGATTACGTTTTGTCCGAGGTTAGAATACTCGTATGTAAAAACGATAATTTTTTTTCTAATCAAAAGCCTCAATTTGCAAATGACTCAATCGCATATTTCGTAAAATATTTCTTTAGCGCTTCACGATATGAAAGCACGCTAATACTTGAAACCAATTCGAAGTATAACATAGAATGGTACAGAATGGAATTATATTTAAAGTCTATATTGGAACGCTTGACTTAAATTGGTAGCGGTAGTGCCATCGAGGAGAACTCCAAAGATAAGAGACCTTATACATGTTGAAAGAAAATAAAGCAATCATTAGCGATGACTCTGTAATTTGTATCGAAAAAAACCCCACACGAGTACTACATTCTAGCTAAAAACCTAAGTGGACAGCGGTTATGAGTGTCGTGCAAATATTTCCCGAAGTCGTTACCATGTGTACAAACAATTAAAATAAAGAATACACTTCTAAGTCCTTGACTCTATAGAATGAGTCCTATGGTCTATAGAGCCGAGGACTTAATTTGTTTTGAAGACGACACTCGTAATAATGTGAATATTACCGTTAATACGGTGTAAGTGGTGTATAAAAACTCAAGATCGATGCGAAATTAACAAGCGCTTAGATGTTTTATGTACAGTTTTTGCCGTCCGATGTTACATGCGTTCAAGATTCATACATATCAACGTATTACAACGTACGTATTAACAATTTAAATGCGATTCTGAGCCAATCTTAAACCTTTCCTAGATGCGATGATCGTAAACGCTCGTAAAAAGTAATTATTCAGATTCAGATTGGGCGTACGATAGTGTATCCACGGTTGCAGTTCTGTTACTGCTACTACTTCTACTGTCTTCCCACAGGCGGAAAAGTTCCAGAGCCTACAATGAGTATTGGTGTACGATTTTTGCCGTCCGATGGAACATGCGTTCAAGATTCATACATATCGACATACCTATTAACAATTTAAATGCGATTCTGAGCCAATCTTAAACCTTTCCTAGATGCGACGATCGTAAACGCTCGTAAAAAGTAATTATTCAGATGCGCGTACGATAGTGTATCCGTGGTTGTAGTTCTATGTTACTACTGGATCTCTTTCTACAGTCGGAAAAGTTCCAGAGCCTACAATGCGTATTGGAAGTACTGGTTAGTGGCTAAAGAGTAAGAAAGACATGCCGAGGTATTCTAATTTAGTCTCTACGGGTAGCAACGCATTTGAAAAAGTTCCAGAGCCTACAATGCGTATTGGTACTTGGACAATTACCTAGATCCAATGTAAGCATATCACTATCCAATAGAAGAATGCCTTTGTACCCCGATGATCCTGCTCTTACATTTGTAAAAAAAGTCACTCCAGTCATATTTATTATCAGTAAAAGAGAGCTGATGATGATGAGAGATTACTTTTAACAGTTAATTCAACAGTGCCGGACTTCAACAACCTGGTAGATAGAGGTAGATAGATAAATGCGTTTGCAGAACCATAGACACAACTATCTTATCAGTTAAACACGTTTTTTTTTCTTTTAAGTTTTTGGTTCTTTGAGTCAACGCAAACTTCATTCGCATAGACCGATACTACTTGCGTGCTTCGGTCTCTTCCCAAATATGTTACATGATGATAAAAAAATTCACACAGATGAT
Organism: Udranomia orcinus; assembly: GCA_018247775.1. Lineage (NCBI taxonomy): Eukaryota > Metazoa > Arthropoda > Insecta > Lepidoptera > Hesperiidae > Udranomia > Udranomia orcinus. The sequence goes on from DWGW01000163.1 coordinate 2,991, forward strand.
TGTGTATGTGTGATAATACTTCTGCGAATTATTTAACTAGTCCAAAACCGTCTCATTCACTCGCCTTCCCTTCAACGTATCAAATATAAATCACTCACACATTTACGACGTTATTCATTATGGCAAAAACATCGCTAAAACAAACTGTACTTGTGAGGTTTATGCACCGAACAGCAATAAAACATAGGAGCTACAAATTATAGAAACGGATAGCTGTGGGCTACATCAACTGCCGCTGGATTTTATCACTTCATGCTGGTTTATGCCAAGCTTAGGGTGTTTTCGCACTGCTTTATGGTAATTACGTGTCCAAGTCTGCGTTGGAGATGGAAACATAAATCTATGTGAAATTACGTCATATACAAGACATAAGCTAACTAAAACAAAACATGACATTGAAGTATCAGACTAGCGTGCAATCTTGGTCACTGCCGCCCATGGATATCACCCTAAGATCCTAGCTACCCCTGAGTACTGAGTTAGAACGCTGGCAGTATTTCTCCCTTAACCTTCGAACCAAAACACGGCAGAAATAACACCGCTATTTAAGGTAGAAATAGACATGACGTTGGTTCCATTGCGATCGAACCATAAAACGGTACATCCTTTAAAGAACATCACAGTATGAATAGTTCGTTGTGTGTCACTTGTCTTACTTCTTTCGCCTATTTTCTTTTGTGACATTTGCCACAGAGAAATTAATAGCAAAAACGCAAGGAACTACGCCTTCAATTAACTTAACACGGCATTCATTCTTTGAATGGCATAACGTGACTATTAAACAGTTCCAGTTAACAGCAAAAACGGCGATATTTAACCTAACTTCAAATCCAATCGACTGTGAAATAAATCATTAGCATTTGTTCGTAGGATTACGTGATGCTACTTCGCAGAATAACACTAATAGCAATCGGAGATTTTGAATGATTACTTTTGTATAATTTATGACTGACATCGCATTTTGTATAGATTTGTGACTGGAATTGCATTTTGAATACATTTGTGACTCGAATCGCATTTGATTTGTGACTTAAAGTGTCATTTTTTATGTTTATATGACACATTTTACTTTTACATGTAAACTGTTAAAAATACTGACTAAAAACTATTATAGTTTTTATGGATTGTATAATGCCTGCAAAAAATATATTTTTTAAATTATTATTAGAAGATTATAAGAGAGTATGAGAAGATTACTTGACAATAATGATTAAACGTATTTAGGTGCACATTTGACAGACAACGATGAAAGAGATGGAATGTTTTGAATGTATCAAAAAGTGACATGTGTCTTTCTTATTTAAATTAAAAAACGCGTGTATTTATTGTAAGCGAGCGTTGAAACACGAGTGGAGTGACCGACTTATTTAACCCTAGAAAGATAAGCTTATTGGAACGTACGTAAAAGATAACCATACGCATTAGAGGCGCACTTTTTCAAAGAGCCTAATTTATTATAATAAATGGTATTTATATATAATCTGTTGCCTTTTCATATAGATACGGAATTATTTTAAAAATAAAATAGCAACTCAGACTGACTGATAGCAATAAGTACAACTCGCGGGCGCCTCTGCGACGTAGGTTATCTTTCTAGGGTTAAACAAGAGTGCAGAATCGAGTTCGCGCTCTTTCATCGAGGACTTCGGAGACGTACGTACATACGTCTCGTCATTGTGCATTGCATGCGAACGAGTTCCTACTTCATTCGGTCATTTCCATAAAACATGTTAGTAAAACACTGTTTTACATGACGAATTGCCACGCTTATTGGCCACATTAACTGGACGAGTCAATTAACTCGTATATCTGTCATTTACGGCTTTTTCCAAGGCTTTTACTGATAATTACGGTCGTAAAGTAAGAAACGACTTAATCCGACGCTCTCTATTTTGCCATATTCCTTTTTTTGTAATAGGCGTTGCAAACGAGCCTGCAACGCGTACAGTTAATACACTCTTTAAATCTCTTCACAGATATATTTAAATGTCTTTAACTGGTTATTATTACTATTGTTTTATTCCTTGGCGCATCTAAGTGTTTAAAACTGCCCATCGTCATCGCATGTAAAATTGACAAAAAGATCTTATATATCATATTAAGCCAGACGGGTATTTTGTTATTTTCATCTGCCTTAAATATATAGTGAAGTGTATTTCAGATCTTTCCTGATAGAACAACGAATACATGCTTAAAATTAATAATATGTTGAAAAGATTAGTTTAGTGCCCTACAATCACATCAGACTTTATTGTAAACTCATATATATATTACTATCTATATATAGCTATATATATATAGCTATCTATATAGCTATCTAGACGAAGCGGTAAGCCGTATAATATAATTATTTTGATCAACGACCAAATTCGTATGCAACACGACTTCTGCTAACTTCTGCATTCCTGTTTGTGGCGCCTTTGTTATTAATTCCCCGTAACTGTCTAAAACTAAATAATCAAACCATTTAACATGGGTACGAGTATTTCGATCAACGACCAAATTCGTATGCAACACGACTTCTGCGAACTTCTGCATTCCTGTTTGTGGCGCCTTTGTTATTAATTCCCCGTAAATAAATTCTCAGTGCACTCACCGCTTCAGGACGTGCTAATCATTTGTAACACCTCGGGCGCCAAGATCTTCCGCGTTACGATGCTCTGATTATGCGTTCAGGTTGAGCAAACATTTGTAGTGCGTTTTTATAGGACTTCTTCGAAATGAACTTCGTTCTAATAGCTTGAGGTATGTGTAACGAATGTCATCCATCAGTAGGTATATGTTGGAAATCATACTTATTATACTATAAGATAGTTAAAGGTACAATATACTTTTCTTTTTTTTAAACTACTAGTATGTGAATACATACTTAGCTCAAAGACTTGTGTAGGGAAGTAGGGATTTCAATCACGCAGCCTGAATTCAATCTCTGTATTTGCAGTATTGGAAACCCTAGTTACGAGTGGGTTCATGTCAATAGTGCAATGGAGGAGTGAGTTTCGAACCCGAAGGCGGATACATTACCCATTGGACATAATGTTGATAGTTTAACTTCGATTGAATATTACGATGACATCATGTTGATGAATTTAGTATGTTACATGATTTAAAGTTTACATAAAATCAGAAAAAGTTTGTAAGCCTTCGATTTATTACTGCTTGTCAATAATAGTAAGCTGCTTTTTAATTAAAAATTAATCAAGTAATTACATTTTTTGTTATAATGTTACCTAACATTTTAAATATACATTTGCATAAATAACAAATTGTGCTTAAATAAAACTATTACGCAAGTACTAAAATTCATGTTCTTTTGTGTTTATAAATTTTATCTAATATCTTCCTACATTTTCATAGTAATACATTTTATTTGAATAAAAATGCACGATAATACATTTGTTGAGTACATTTGTGTTTGCTGTTTATTCCGTTTCTGTTCGACTTGTATTAGCCACAAGAAATCGCGGGCAATCTTTAAAATTCTACCGCATTACAATAAACACTTCTTTAACAACGCTAAAATAGGCGAACAGAACATAAAAATATGCCGAGTTTTTCTAGTAAACGACGCCGCAAGCTAGATGAAGACAAACGGACGACGGGAAATGGATTGTTAGTAGCAATGGTATCGATGGCCTTAAACAGATTGAAATAACCCCCTTCTTTGATGCCGGATAAGAAGAAATGATTATTTTTCTTTATACAACAGATTGAAGATTGAAGTGGTTGAGCAAATATGTTACAAGGATTGAGAACTTATGAATTATGCACTTCGTTGTATGCTATTAATGTTGGTATATAAATAAAGAATATCATAAAAAATAATACATTTTTCAAAGGTATATGCAATGAAGTTCGTTTTTTATTGATGTTGGTGAATAAAGGTTATATACTATAAATATGTAGAAACATTTTCCCTCGCAACAAGCGCCATATCTGTACTAATAAAATCAAATCCTTGTTTCCATGCAAATTTTATAACTCTTTAAACCTTTTATGTGTATACGCCGCTTTATAAACGTACAATTTCCGATGTTTGAATTTCCGACTCTAGTTAGGCAATTTATTGGCTTATAAACTTTCCGCCAATCGCGTTTATGGAGAATGCAACATTGTGTGCGTATAGACAGTGTTACGCCTTTGTTTTACGGTAAGCGAGTTACTAGCGAACGATAAAGTTAGTTTTTAAACGACAACTATGGAAATTAACATTTTAACCTTGTAAGCCTAATCTATAGCAGTAAGATACACGAAGCCTAATCATATTCTCAGAGGCGGGATCTGGCTCAGTTACAGAAAAATGGCAGAGCTAACTTTAGCGAAATAGTCACTATTAACTATTTCAGGTCGACAATAGAGTTGGTGAAAAAGCAAAAAACACTTTAATCTTTGAAAAGATAAAAACAGTTTTTCGATCACAAGTACGTCTTGGAGGAGATAAGGCTTCTAGGGTCAATCTGACTGATAGTGGAATATATATAAACAAAAACTAATAATGATATGCAAATATGGACCAAAGTGGTATCTGACAAGTACAATTTACTATTAAATCACCAATATATATTATTAAGTTGCAATTGTGCCTTAATCATGTGAAATATTAACCTATTAATACAACTCTTCCGTATCAGTATAAAAGTTGCTCGCTACTCTGCAACGATAAAGCAAGTGGTTTACACAATCCAATGTTGCGTTATTAAGCCACATTTTTATGTGTGAAGCTGTAAATATGGATCCATTGCCACACATGGGGTTGGTATCTCGTGCAAAAATAAATTTATATATCATAATATTATATGTATATGCTAAGGGGAAGGTTGGAAGTTGAAATAAACTTAGGTTTCCCGGGGTGTACTACTATTACCCAAGGTATTTGGGTAATGTCCAAATTGTAGTTATATTTTCAAGGTAAGTAAAATAAAAAAGCTAGTGTTTTTCAATAATTTATACATATAATTACAGTGATCAGTAACGGCAAAACTTACGAACTAACTTACTTAAAATATATATATAATACTATTCTTAAAAGTTTTTCGATTGTCCCAATATCTAGTATAATCAAACCATGGTAGAACAATTCTGGACTAGAATGTTGGACAAATGTGAGCCAGCTATAATGCCTTGTTATATCATAACTCAGTATTCGAATAAGGGATTTTTCACCTTGTTATACTGAATGTGACTACTTCCACGTATCGTTTATCAGCGAAGCAAATGCGTTATGGGCCCCCGTTTCGCTTGTAAGGAAAGACGTCAACCGAGCTCGCTCAGACGAGCCCGATAGATGTTTATAGGTCAGCTCGTTGGCGTCCTCATACGTTTTATGGAGTTGATTTAATAAAATGTCAACATCAAAACAGAAGCCTTTTTGCGCTCGCTAGCTCACCGCCCGCGGCTCTTGCGTTAGAGTTAGAGTTAGACTTCGAACGATTGGATACAAAATATGCGTGATAAATCTTTTGCCATTCAATTATTTGCATTTGTAACGATAGTAGTATAGTTTTCTATTAATTAGTTCCTATTTACACGTAGATTGTAAATCATACATACATATGTAATGTTACCAAAACTAATTTTTGTTTACTGTAGAAGACATGAAATCTATGGGCCGCAGTGACCACTTAGCATTATGTGGACACACTCATTCACTACTTCAGTACCTCCCAGTTGTAAAATAGCAAATCGATATATGAACCATACTTAAAGACGAATTTTATATATAGATTAATACAATCGTGCCCGTTTTCGGACCGTTTCCCTCATCAATGATAAATTATTCGACATGTCTCGCTGGAGAGAAATTCCCGTTGTCATTTCGCGTGTACACCTCGATGGTAATGTTCGGTCCATAAAGACTCCTTATAATATGTAACAGGTAGTAAAGATTACACGCAGACCAGTCAACACGCTCACTTTGTTCGCGAAAGTCGAATTCGTCATAAATTGTCGGTTCTAAGCGACAAACATTTTTTTAACACTACTAACATGTGCTATTATTTTTTTGTCTATAAGAATTCGCAATAGTAATTTTTAGTTGTGTAAGAAAACCAACTAAACAGAAACAACATAAAATTTTATATATTAACAAAAATGTTAATTTTATATTTTCCGCGTAAAAATATGAAGAGTATGAGAAAATCAAGGACAATCAAACAATACTTTTAAGGGATTTTACTACTGTGCGTACAAAGTTACATAAAAAGTTAGTAAATTAAAAAAATAAAATTTTCATATCTAGAATTAGAAAGAAATCCAAAATTATAAAAAATTCAAAAACAATTGTGAAACAAGAACAGAAAGATCGACCAGACAAACGTTATAAAAAGCCTAAATCGTTAAACGTTCTTAATTGTAACTTTTAATAGCAGTGAAACTAACAATTCACTTGGTAGGTACTTTGTTGCAATTTAAATCTTTTTTCCAATTAAAATACTTTCTAAAGAACTTTCAATAAAGTTGCCGGGTAGATCACGCTTCAAACCAGTAAGAAGTCCCAGGGACAATGGAGGGCGGTGGTCTATTTTTTATTTCTGCGGTTTATCCACCATCAGCTCTCTGCAAGACGTATTTAAAAGCATCCTTGCAGTTAATGGCACAAGAAGAATATGCGAAGTTTCAGACGATAATCTAAATTAAAATGTACGCGTTCAAGACCGAATCCAGAATAGACTTAATTCAAATTAAAAACGGCTCTCAGGTCTAGGATTCGAATATTTTTCAAATGACAAGGCCTCAATTAAATTTCGATTGAAATTGTTTGCATGGGAAACGATACGAATTCGTCTTGATTTCTTTCATAAAACAGCAACGTCTATAATATTATATTGTATTATAGTACGCAATGCAATGGGATATTTTATAAAAAATATGAATATTTATATATTATGTTAAAACATTTTACGTTGAATTTTGAAATAAGTGTTACCTAATAATAATGAATCACATAGCTTTGTATACCTTTGACAGGAACATAACTTAATTTATTGTGAAAATACGAATTGACCGCCGTTAAATATATTTTTTACATATTACGTGAATGGGTGAAAATATTGAAAGTGACGCGTTACGATAAAAGAGATGAGGCTTTACCATAGCAAGATTGAAACCTCCGCACGCACATGTGCACCATAAATAATATTGCATACTTGAGAGAAGGAATGTGTGAAGAGTATTAAACATGGTGGTCTTAATTTACTGCGCAGCCGATGTCAATCGCAAACTTCTTGGCACTAAATCGTGGCTAATGAAGCTATGCCAGGGTTTATATTGCAGTAACGGTGTAAACTTGACGTAAGGTATTTGTCAATAACCATCGCGCGTCTGTAGTGATGGGTTGGTCGATAACGATAAATTTCCATGGATCTTTAAATAAAACTACATATACTTCGGTTTTAAATTGGACAAATACTCTTACAATCTGCCTGTAAAAGTTAATCGATAATAATCAATTTATTGCATTCAACAGCATTCGTTTACACACTTATCTTGCACTTATCTTACACACTTACTTATCCGTTGAAGTTTCGTTTCTACTATGTCACAGTAGACATTTATATTTATTCAGATATTTTTCTTTTATTCCTTGAGCGTTACTTGGCTCTTTAAACAGGTGCTAAGAGCTCTTCAAAAGCCGCAATATCGGTAATTCCTCTGATGTTACAAATGTTCATAGGCGACAGTGACCACATTTCTTCATATAGCCCGCCTACCTCATACATAGGTTTCCAACTAAAAAAACCCAAGATTTTTTTAGCTGGTAAGATGCCATTCCTGCTTATTGAATACATGTGCAATACCACAGGGTAATATTATACAATATAAATATAAATAGGACATCTTAAAGGCTTCTTACAAGTCTTACAATAAAATTCCTATCATTCGCAAATCTAAATTTGATTCCGAAAAACGTCGTGCGAAATTGCAATTTCTCGGCTTTACTTAAATGGTATGAATTCGTAATTCGTTCAACAGTCTCCGTAAATAAGTTATTATTAAACTTGTATTATGGGAAATAAATTCGGAACGTTAGTTGCTATATGATTCGTGCAAAAGTAAGATACTTTTAACTGTTAAATTACAATTCTGTTCCGCAATTTGAAATGTTGTTCCGTAGTAATTAGGTTATTTTTTACCTTCCGGGTGAAGAAACAAAATAAATTACTTATACTAAACTATATCCGGGATACAGTTATAGTTGAAACATAAGAGTTGGAAACAAAAGTCTTTGTAGATTGACTGAAGAACCTACCTACCTACCTAAGATGTCTCGATGTCTATGTACGCATACCGATTAGCCAAAACGCAATACGTAAAAGTAACATGCATCTCAAACATCAAACACAAATTACAGTAACCTATAATAGGTAGTTAGAAAGCTGAATGCTAAAAATAATTAAAAAATAATTGGCAGCAATCCTCCATCGCTATTGAATGCTTATTTTTTTAAAACATCTTCAGCTTATGGCCACAGTTGAGTCGTGAGCTCGGCCATTTTTATTCTTATTTCAAGATTATGGCGTTTACCAATCTCTAATTAACGTACTTTTCGAGTTTATCAAGATGACATTAACGAATACGTACAAACTACGCAATAAAAATTGCCGTAGACATTTAAAAATTCCCGCGCCACGTTTTAACTTCGCTTAATTTTTTTCATCGAGAATTTAAAATAAGAACTAACGATGCATACAATTACAATGTAATCTGTGGTTTTTTGTTCTTTTTATTCGACATCTGTATGGCTGTTTTACCTGTTTTGCGTGAATTATGCTATTAAGGATTAAATTGTTTTAACATGACGGGTTATTATCGCGCTCCTTTATAGCAGCTTGAGGTCATGAAGGATATTTAAATGTTTAATATTTTCAATTTCACGGCTCCAGCCATTATGTTTTAACCTTTATTTAACAGTGAGCTTTATTGACAAAGATAAAAACTACGTCGTAGAAATATTGCGTTAAGACAATTAAGGTAGATTCAGCAGTTATGAGCCGCCATTTTAATTATTAGTTTTACGGACGGATTTCCATCTACCAGATGTACTCCGAAGGACAGTCAAGCAATATAGACCAAATACTACTTAGTAAACTCTAGTCACTTAAGAAAACATTTTTAAAATATAAACAGTATCAAGTAGCAATCGTCGATAAATTGATATAATATTAAATGGGCGGATTTGAAACTATCGAACCACTCTATTCTCCAAGCCCCGCCTCAACATACATGTACATTACAAATTACAGAAAAAATGCATATTTCATGGCGATTAAAATTTACAATAGATTACCGGACTCTGTAAAAACAATGACATACAATCAATTAAAAAATAAATTAACCATATGGCTTCTGAATAAATGTATTTACGACATTAAAGATTTCTTAAAAATGAAAATTAATGAACTGGATATATCATAAATGATATTAATAATTCTGTAACGTAGATTGCGGAGATTGTATTTAAATTATAAATAGACAACTGATATTTGTACGCCAACTCTGGAAAAGCATAATGGGTTGTATAAATCTGATTATAATATGTAATCTTTGTACCTGTGCTAATACAAATGAACAATTTGAATTTGAATTTGAAGGAAGAAACGAGAATCTAAACGCATTAAATACGTAGATACTCGTTACAAAAAATACCACCGCTGACAAACTCATCGCAATATCTCTAAAAATGAACGATTGACTTGAAATTTAGCATAGTTACTCATTTCATGATGAAGACGCTTATTAAAAAAGGATTTTTGGAAAATCGTGCCGACTCACTATTATTCAGCTATATATTAATATTAGATTAGTTAGTTTAAATTAATATTTAAGGGTTATAAAAAAAAAAATTGCTTGTAATTTTTTTTCTGGACGGTTTATTTATTTTTTATAAAATTAATATCACGATCCTGTGTTGCTAAAAAGCAGATGAATATTTCAAGTTCACCTCACTTTTGAAGTTCATCTCTTTTTATGCGAACAACACGAGCATGTACATATATTATATGTACGGGGAAAGTAATATTGTCAGGTATCTGCTACTACAGAAATCGTTAACTAGTTTCGTCAATAAATCGATTCCTTACTTTGCTTCAGACCGAAAAATTAAATCTGCGTTATTACTAAGGTATTTGTAAATGACAACATGATTTTATAATTATTTTATCGCTTTATCTTGTTTAAAACTGAACAACACTCCAAACCAGAGCATCACGTGCACTCCAAAACCTAAAACCGTGACATGGAGAAACGAAAAATAATTTTAATTCGTCACCGGATTCCGAAGTGACGCTTTCACGTAGCAATGACGGCTCCTACACATTTTATCACGCCACCAAGTGAAGTAGTAAAATTAAATGCTGTTGTAGAAATAAAAGTATGAATTTAATTACGATAAGGGCACTCAAGCTCTCGCATTTAATTTACATATTTTAATGAGGTAAATTACAATTTTAAACAACGTGCTTGAAGAGAGGTGGGTATCTTGTAATATCATTTATCTCGTCTTTTTATAACTTAAAAAGATGCACAGAAATGTCTGCCTATTTGTCTATCACCTGATTAATGCATTAAATATAGTTGGACAGTTTTACACATTTTAGAATTTTTTTACACTTTGTTGAAAACGTATCGAATAGCAGTCGATTTCGAGTCTGTACATTTTCTATTAATAATTTTATAAGAAATAGACTATTATATAATACTAGCTGACCCCGCGCACTTCGTACCGCCTCATTCGTTTCGCCGTCCCCGTCCCCTTCGCATACAATCTTTCATCCCCTTTTTGAAGCAGTTGAGGGTTAATTTTCAGAAAAATCTGAAACATACGTTCTTTAGTTTGTTTTAAACAACTGAAATCTAAATTTTCAAGTAACTTCAAGGGTGTGGAACTTTCATATAAAAGATTTTCCCCCTTTTTACACCCCTCGGGGGGGGAGAATTTCCAAAAATCCTGTCTTAGTGCTCCTCTATACTTCATCAGGAATCTTCATAAAAATTTCATTTTTTTACGTTCAGTAGTTTCGGCTGTGCGTTGTCCATCAGTCACTCAGTAATGGAAGAGTTTTATATACAGATTTCAATTTTTCAACAAGTAGGACCTCCAACTCCTACATTTAGGAGCTAACGTATACTTAATACGTATTGTTTTTCACCTAGCATAGAACTGTAATCATAGGATTCATCGTATCGGTTTCCATGGGCGGCATGGACCACTTATCATCAAATGGACACTTATCATCAGATAGACTGCATGATCATTTACTACGTATATTATATAAAAAAATATATTTATGAATAAACGAAAAAAAAACGAAACGAGTCTGCCAGTTAATAAAATATTACGTTAAGTGTATAAATTCAATAAACAAATGATAAATGTTTATTCTATAAACGGTAGATTAGACTCCGACACTATACACCGAACACTCAGTGTATACACAGTGTCTTTGTATTAACGCGAGTGTCTCTAATTGCGCAACTTATTGTAACTTATTGTGTATTGTGCGCACGGTATTTAGTGTATCATCAGCGGCCGTAAATTCCGTAGAAGTGTAAACAGTACAGAAATTAATGTCAGACATTTGTGTCGCAATTGTGTGAAAAAAAATATATATAAACACTGTGTACACGCATGTACGCTCGGACAAATTAATTATAAAGCTGACTTCGTAGTTCCGTCCGTCTGTCGTAAATTATTATGATGTTGCTCTAATAATGCACAGGTCGGGATGCCCGGGATAGCCGGGATAGTAGTCCGGGATGAACGAGTGATGAATGAACTAGTCAGACTTAGTGAATGCGAGATAAACTTTATTAAATTAGAGCTGCACATAAATCTTTACATTTCTCGTCCGTTTATTCTCATACTTTGACAAGTCAAATTGTTTTATTTCAATAATGGTAATGAAAATGAAAAAATGTTTTATTGCATAATCAATGTTGCATAAAATATATTCATTGTTGGGATATCCTTTTAAGTAAATTTATACCTGTGTCAGGATGTCCCGCTCTTCGATATCTTATACAATTACAAGTATGCGAGTATTAATATAGAGATCTAATGTGTATGTGTGTGTGTGTGTGCGTGTGCGGCTGTGTACGCATGTGTGATATTGAACGTAATTAAAAGATTATATTTATAGATAATAATAATATTTTAAACACCAAAAACAATAGCAAAGTAATTTGAATACATTGTGATATTTCGATTCAATATTCGATGGTAAATTGATGTCACATGATAAATAATAAAAGATAAATATGGTTGTAACATAATTTGTCGACACCACTTCGATAATATAGAATCAAAAAAGTTCTAAGTAGTGAGGTTTCTGAAATTTCGTATAAAACTAGGTTCAGTTATTTAGTCATAGATTATTGAGCAACGCCTTCATACAAATACAAAAAAAACGATATTTTAAATATTATTGTGACATTCTGACGAACATAATTCTCCAAACTGGATAGTGCGCGTGATGTATGAGTCTCCTGATTCAGCAATTTAGCACAAACACAAACTATCCATCCATCTGTTCGTGCAATTGTACAATATACATTTTAACTAATTAAGATTAATGCACAAGGGTCTTTACACACGTGCGTCATTTTACTTGCAAATATTTTCATATTGAAAGTTTTACGATTCGAGACTGAAGATACGAACTTATTTCTGTCTTCTTATCATCTTCTTCTGTCTCAATCATTTGTCACAGTATTCCGGTTCTGTATTCTGGTTTAAAGGATATCGTAGAGAAGCCAATCAAAATGTCCCTTAATGTTTAGAGGTAGAGGAACTTATAAAAAAATTTAAGCTTGGATTTCTTTAATTAAATCGAAATATACCAGTACTGCACTATAAAGATACCTATTCTATTATTTGGATGTATGGAGATCATAATTTCAACTGAACATAAAGTAACAAGCTCGGCATATTTACATTTTGTAACTTAATAAGATTTAATATTTTAATTTAATTTTCTACAGAGCAATACAACTAGTAAATATATTTAACAATGTTCACATTACCTCAGATATTAATTAAAACTAGCGAAACAAAAGAAAAATCAAAAAACAATCAAAATCCTTAATTCAACTACAACTCATAGTTTTTAACAGAGTTCACGTTAATACAGATACTAATTAAAACTAGCGAAATCGAAAGAAAAAAAGACCTTCCTTGAAAAAATTGTGCACAAACGAAGTCGCTGGCTCAAGCTTAGTATCAAACAGTGAACTCAATTATTCAGCAAACTCTACAAACATACTACGAGATATCCATCCAGATAACGGATCGCGATACCAAGTCGAAGGGTCCAAATTTGGGGCCGATACAATCTGGATGTGTTAATTAAACACCCAAATTATCTACATTCAGCGTCGCGCACCCAAAAGGCAATTTTCGATTTATTAGTTGCCAACTTGTTGAGATTCGTATCCAATTTAATATAAACGTTAACGCGATACAGACGTAATTAACCGCGTGTACTCACCGCAAGCGAATGTGCGATGTGCTATGCACGAATATAATACGAAAATATTTATTGTCATCACTTATAATCTTAATAATAAAATTTTGTAAGATGCTTACAATTCTATTTAAATGTGTATTTTATCAATTTATTATTATTATTCTTTTATTTATGTTAATCAATTATGATATTTACTATTTATACTATACTTTTTATTTTCATCAGTTATAATCAGGTAAGCAAATTTTATAGGAAACCTACTATTCTGGTATATGTAATTATAATATAATTCTATTGAAAATGTTTAAGTGAACACGTCTATAGGGACGTTCTGCACGTTTTAAGGAAACTGGCATAGAATTGTCGTGTCACATAATTAATAGTGTAGTGTCTATACAAGTAAAGTTCAATTTTCTTTGGCAAAATAAAACGGGCCAACTGATGACAACTGGCTTTCTCATGTTCTCAGACTATCTCAGGTTTCTATTTTATTTTCTTTTATCTTATGATACACATCTTAAATTATACAATATATAAGTACATATTTAGAAATGAATGTGCACGTATTAATTCATTTCCCGATCACTGACACAGTTATGGAGTAATTCATCATTATATCGCTCCTTTGGTGATGAACGTCATAAGTTCCAAAACCGAAAAATTGACTTAAGTATGCAAAATGTAAACATTGTAATTGTTTGGTAAAACGAAGATACCTGCAAAAGTTAATTAATTGAATAAATATTTTATACTACTTCGGGTAATATTTTAGTAATACGGAAATAAATAAAAAAAAAAATTTAAAGTGCTCTCGTGTAAAATAACAAATTGGGCAGTTGTGTCATTGTTCCTTCCAAGTTAATTATCTCAGCTTATCTCATTAACGCTCCTCGCTTAACGTTAGCAATGAAACCTGTCATCGATAATTTACAATTTGAGTCCCCCGTCTTTGAATAATAAACATTTGCAAGGGGCACGGATTCGAATTTATTTCCAATGACTTGTTAACTGTAAGCCAGCTTTGTTTCGAAAAGGGATGGCGTTGTGAAATTAAAACGAAGGTAATTGTTTGTTGGTAAATCAAAAATACCCGCGTTTCAGGTTTTTTTATCAATACCAGTATCACCAAGGTATCAACGTTTGAAGGTCCCCATGTCATAGCGCTCCAGGAGAAAGCTCATTCCACAATCTTGTTGGCAATAAACAAAAAAACGGTTAAGATTTGAAACCAAATCATCAAGAGGATCATCGACCGAGCTTGCTCATCGCATCTCTATAATCCACAAATACAGAAGTTAGTTGGTATTACCAACGTCGCAAGTATTGATAGAAATGAAGTTTTCAAAAAATATTCTAATTTTGAAGATCAAAGCTATGCAGATAATGCTATTTAACCGACGAAAAAAACGGAGGAAGTTTTTTTAAGTTAGACCACGCATAACTTGTTATTAAGTAGACCAAATTATGATAATTCTTTTTTTTAATAAATAGAATTTATTCTGAAGTTATGCATTATAAGTTTAATATTTATCCAGAATCACAATTATTTCCAGAAGAAAAATATGTACGCCTCGTTAATGTATTATGTTGTACGAGTATGTACTATGTTTATATATCTCTTCTGTGATGTACAATAAAGAATGTTGTTATATTATATAGTTAGGATCTTTTTAAAATTACCTTCTTCAGTAACTCGATATGGTACGAGGGCTCGATGTCTAGCGTCTACCCTCAAGAAAATGAATATCGTGCGATGACTACCTGCTCTACTCGGGCTTTATAAGGACGTGACAATC
>DWGW01000164.1:0-18141 GCA_018247775.1 Udranomia orcinus
GAGATTGCAACTATGTAATTTAAACACCCAAAACTAACCACATTTGTGCAAATAAATAAATAAATTGAAATTGAAATCTACTGTTTATTCTTATATATACTAAACACGTAAATAGTATTTTATTTGAAGGATACTTTTTTATTATTTGTTTTGCCCATGCACCTAACCTTGTGGAGATATTATTTAATATACTCCCTAACCAGTGTGGAATAATTGCTTCCTCTTTTAAACAATAATAATTTATCATTGTGTTAGAAAATTGGTGTCGTTTATAAGCCATATTGGCCATGTTGGCCAGGTATTTGGCCAACACACAACATCCACGCTTGAAATCGGTAAACTTTACCGAGGCATAGAATCAATGAGATAAATCACACCCAAAAGGTAATTCACTAACACCTCTACTTCACGAAGCAGCAAGTCGACAAATTTGCCGAGTTTTTACCGAAGCGATAATTAATTCACCGTCAACTTAGCTACCGAACTGCTAACGTGGGAGACCGAAAACAGGGCTAATGGGAATTTAGCGAGATTTAAGTTTCGTTAACGGATAAGTTGTAAAGTACCTATGTATCTGTTGTACGATGTTAACACAACTGATATAAGTAATTTCTGCATGCTACTGTAAAAGTTAATATTCAGATAGCTCTGCGAGCGAGGTCTGCAGCAAATTATATCAAGGGGCTCTTTTTACCACACATCCCTGTCTAAATTGATGCTTCTGCTTGGTAAGCAATTGCTACTGCAGCTATATGGTAAATTCCTCACCTTAAAAACCAACTGACACTGACAACTCTCTTGATGCTGCTAATGTGACCACTTATCATCACAAACACACCATGATACCACGTGGCCCGCATGCCTTTTCGATATTTTGCCATAGAAATATAAAAAAACTTTAATCCCACCCAGAAGCATTAACCTATAGGGTAGTATAAGATATCCATTCCACTCCAAATCATCTGATTGTTGAATAATATTCCTCTATAACTCCGCTCCGCATCCTCGCTCTAATTCAATGGAGCCAGATTGAATCCCCAACACAGATCATATGCGATTATCAATCTTCGGTCCTAAGGCGAAACACATAAATAAAAGTATTTATACACCAACCTATGTATGTCTCAATAAATCTTATAGACCAACGTTGCCAGGTAGGATTAGTGCGTCACCGCTATCGAGATAACAAGAAACCTATTCGAAAATAGTTATTCGTCTGTTCATTCGTACATAATAGAATGTAGAGTAGTCTCCAATAGAAGAGTTATATTCGAGCAATTAATTATTCCGCGCCTCTTCACTTTCGCACTAAGTGCCAAATGCTTTACAACTATTAATTACGTTTGTCCTCGCTCGAGACGCGTCTTGTTCAATTCTGCTACAAAATGGGGCGAAATGTTGCTGACTTGTTCTTTACTGCTTTTTACAAGTTTCTCAATCGAATCACGTAACTTTTATTTTCTATACAAATAAATAAAGTTGGAGTGTCTGTTTGGGACTGTTTGTAAAATTATAATTACCGCTTTTTGCTTCAATGCAATATATATCACGGTCAATATACCTAAATAACGTTTTTTTACAATTTTTGTCTATTTGTTCCGGCTAATATCTGGATCGGCCCGATTTTGATAGAAGTTTAACTGACTTAAGCACTTTTATTTTAATATTATAAATAACACGAGCAAAGCCTCGAGCAACAGCTAGTACGGAATATGTGTACCATTTATAAACATCTAGAGCATTATGTTTTAATAAATTGCAGGGTCTGTTGGATCCGAGAAGATATCCTGTTCGTAAGAAGAATATTTTCTTATCTCGACAACAACGCCACCTATCGGATTCTAAATAATCTTTGTTTAATTTTTGTTCTTTCTATTTATTATTTATTGTTCACGTTTTTTTTATAATTTTCAGGTCATCTGGTATGGTAAATGGTCACTACCGTCCATGGCCATCGGTAATCAGCCCAAGACAGGATAGAAGTTCCTTCTCAGTTCTACTAGCTTTTAGGTAATTTCATTACTAAACTCAGTTTCGTCAGAGCTTTATTTATCAGAACCATTATTAATATATTTATGTGTTACGTCTTTAAGGCGTTAGGAAGGCGTCGACAAATAAATGGAGACGCATCTGTGTTAATGTTTGTTGATTATTTGTATAGGGGACAACCACACATGCTCATAATATTATTCTTGTGACGCCTCTGGGAACGAGATTTGTATACATTGCAACGAAGCATAAACAATAGTGTACATCTGTCTCGTTGATTATATATAGCACAACATTTGTTTCGTGCATCAATTTAATAACATTAAGTTATCTTCATGAACTTACGCCAGCGAATACTATAGAGTATGGAGAACGGTTCGGTGGCGGCAATATTCATGCATGATTCAGAGAGCAAGGATTTTTTTACACCTATCCTCGATGGTCAGTTATCAGAAAAAAAATTGTTTGTCTATTAAATTGTATAGACGATATTTCAGGTAATCAGCATTTTTTTCAGTTTAATATTATAATTTTTTCTATTCATAATTATAATTGTTTATTGAAATGAAAACTTCTATAGAGATATTTAACACGTTTTAAGTACAACAACAGTAAACAACGCCATCTAGTTATTTTTTAAGTAAAGTAACAATGTTCAGTTACGTTACGCTTTTTCATGAAACCGTATTTGTTGGGTTACCTTTTTATCATCGAGTAATGATAAAAACCTTTAACATCGGTCGACTTGGACAGGTGTCAAAAAGTTTCGCTTCGAAGTGAACAACAATGGCCAAGATTTAAATAACTTGGCAGTGTACCACACTTTGTCCGGTCTGATAATCCTTTTAAATGCACACTAACGATCGCCCACGGCTCTGTCCGATCCGAGTACAGAGCTGAACTGTGAAAGTTAGGTGTGGCGTTTGTGGCACAGAGACGGAATTCTGAGTAGTTAAACTTACGTTTTATTCCTCGCAGTGCGAAGTTTTAAATCAATGGAAAGAAAGTTTCGTGTAACTTTCACAGTTACAGTAAAAGTTACTATAGCAAAAGTTACACAAAACTGTTTCGTTGCACTTACTGCACTCGTACGAATTTGTACTTTCGTGTTACCTGTGGTTTCGGGATTTAAAAGTTTCCAGGGTCGGGGTGGTGGAAGCTCAAACCGTGTAGTCCACGACTCCTGGAAAACCATCGTTGTGAGTGGGCTCAAAACGGTGTACAGCTGAAAAGTGTTGGAGCGAGCCATCGAGTCTCCCCAACAGATGCCTGATGAGGCGACGTGCTGGTGGTATTAAGAGCGACAATTGAAGTTCCTTAATACTCCCACAAAGCATAGGAAACCGCGGAAGGAATTCTAGGTACTTGCACCTTTCAAATAAAATTAATTAATTATAACATACAGTTAAAACCCCTCAAAATAATGAGATTCTGAGGTTGTACTCATTAGGTACATAAATTTCAGTCCATACCTATAATATTTCTGTCTTATAACAGTGTTATATAGTTTTCTGGTTTATAGGGTGTAGTTAGATTAGGTTACGTAAAGCTAGTACACTAAACGAAATGTTCCAAATTAAGTTCAAAACTTGCATAACCGATTCAAACTGAAGTGTAAACATGTTCTGGATCTACATAAATAAAAACAAAACGTAATATTTTGTGATCGTTAATTAAAAATGAAGTTGGTATCAAAATAATTAATCACCCAGTACAGCAGTCTTGGATGGCCGACTCTACGCCTTCTTTTTGGGTCTTAAATTATGAAAGCTTAATAAGGGCCCGTATAAAGGTTGGCTTCGGGAGGAACCAATTAAGACGAGTGACCGTGCAATCGATGCACAGACAGATAAACGTTGTTGTTTGTTGTTTTGGTTGTATATTTTTAAGGTTCCAAACGTTTATATGGCTATAAAATGGCTTGGTAACACAATATTATGAAATTTATTCTACTATTATTATATACATTAAAAATATTGTAATACTTTGAAAATAAATAAAAAATGACACCGGAAGAGGTAAACAAAAATATTCACTGTTACTACTTACGAATAATAATACTGAGTGAAAACGTTTTAAGACGTTAAATATTAGTCTGAATTATAATGAAAAAGAAAAAAAATCGACAGTACAATTAATTACATACATTAAGATGCAATACTTGTGCGCAATAGAATGTACCTACAGTTTATAAAATCTTGCATAATGTCATGCCAAGAACTAGAGAACCATGAAACTAGCTAACCGACTCACCCTTGACGATTTTAGTTCTCGTTAGCAGGTGCAAGTTGCAATAAATGGATGAATGGTTTAATACTAAGCGTATCTTTCTTTTTCAGTCATTAGTTAAAAAATATTTTCATCTATCGAAAATACTTTTCTTATATAGAGCCACGGGTAGAGCAGAATATAGATGTAATGAATGAACATGAAAAGAAAATATGATTAATTTGGATATGAATGGCTGAATAGATCTGGACAAAACTCCAGAAACTTATAACCTTGAAAGTTAAAAACGAGACTACTAGACCTAGACGAGAGACCACGCGGTTGAAGTTCTATGTGCTGGTCTGATCTCAGTTTGGTCTGACTAATATGCGTGTTTAATTAAATACCGCAATGGACGACGCAACATCGTACAGGAGAAAGTAATCCGTGTCAATCACGATCCTCAGTAACGAGGAAAGAACTAGAGAGAAAATGAATGTCTGAACTGAACACACGTTACATACAAACAAAAATGCTTTGCGCCTTTTACCTACAGATGGTAAGAGACGGGAAAAATACTATAAATAAAAAATAATAAACATTATAAATAAGACATATAAACATATACATAGTGTAGGCAAAATTTACTCGACAGATTTATTTTTTTTACCTGCGGACAGTGAGATATAAAATCAGATATTTCCCACCTTAAACAATAACATCCATACCACAAAACCCACCAAATACCGCAACATGACTAGACATCATAAAGGAGAGAATAATCCGATGTTGTCAATAATGATGAGAAAGACAACTAGAGATAATGAATCTGAAAGTTCGTTAGATACAAACAAAAATGCCTTGCACTGCACGTTATATACTTGTTGTAAGATACAAGAAAAATAATAAAAAAATTAAAAAAGCATATGAAAACACATAAACAGGTACAGGTGTAGGCCAAATTCATTCGACGGATTCTATTTTGAAATTCGTCGAATGCCCACCGCTGGCCATTAGTACTGCTTTGATCGGGCCGCCAATTAAAATACCGCTTTGAATCCCTTTAATCCCTGGGAAGGCTCTGGATTGGTCGGATTATTGTATCTTAAATGTTGGTCGTTAGTTAAAATCCTTGTAATGAATTTGAACGTTATAAAAGAATGTGGCCGGGTGTCTCTCTCTCTTTCTGTGCCCGTCTTTTGTCTTTGACATTATGAAAATTCATGACGTCGTCGAGTCCTTGATAAATCGTTGAGGATAACTTCCGTGCTTTACTTTATTCTTGATAACATTTCTATTTTGATGGATTTTAAGCTCGTTTTCTTTTTGGTTTCTCTTTAGTTTGAAAGATAACTCAGATTACTTTATTTTGTATTATCACAGTATTCTTTGTTATATACAAAAATAATTAAAAGCCCACCGGACACGTCAAAGTAGAACATTTTCTTGGGATATCTAGTAGGGAAAGGCAGTTGCGCTTAAATCTTTCAACGTAATCGTGCAATCTATCGCAGGTGCACAGTACAGGAAGCACGAATTTCTAACAGGAAATCAAGTACCACTACACCTTTCTCCAACTTTAAATTCAATTCTTCACCATTTCACCTTTTTCTAAGTTCAAATTCAATTCTTCACCACTTCACCTTTTTCTAAGTTCAAATTCAATTCTTCACCACTTCACATTTTTCTAAGTTCAAATTCAATTCTTCACCACTTCACCTTTCTCTAAGTTGAAATTTAATTATTCACCGCTTCACCTTCCTCTAACTTCATATCCAATCGTAAAATATTTTTCGCAAAAGCCGCGAAATTAATCCTTCGACTGTCACAGTGCGTCTACAAGCGATAAATTCTCATTAGCGTCAGCATAGTTCTTAACTTTTTTGCCGTCAAATCTGAGTCCAATTAATTTGGTTGGAACACTTTCGATTCGCTAAAATTCGGGAATGGGAACGCCTCACTACGTCCCCCTACGGCTGAGTTTACATTTTTCCTTTTATTTTATGCACCTGAATGGATTCTATTCGAAGGGTGTATGCATAATACAAATGCCTTAAACTAAGGTATTGCAAAATGAGTTATCAGTACGCAGAATATCGTGACCTTTATGCTGAGTAGGGTCTCTTTCGTCCGACGACTACACTGTGGCTTATTGTATTATTATTGTATTTTTATTCTATTTCTTCTCTTTTTTATTTATTTTAACTTATTCTGTTTAATTACATTTTTTTTAACTAATTTTGTTACATTTTGTCACTTCTATTAATATTTTGCTACAGTGTTTCTGTTAAGACGAAATAGATTCATTCTTTCTTTCTTTCTTCCAGAATATAGAATATGTAGTTACCGGGTAAATACGAGTATAGGTACTCGGTATGAAAACTAACCTCACAAAAAACAACATTTCCAGATCATATATGTAACTGTGATCAACTATGTACTTGCTATCTCTTGTTCTGTGACGGAAAATGCACCAAATCATGGTGCAGATGTTACGCTATTTGAACTGTTTTCTAAACATATAAGTAAAACAGAAGTGTCTATCTGATTTGAAACAACTACATATTTCACAAACCATTTTAATGTTGTATATCTTGGCGAACAATTCAGACTATTTTTTCCATCTAACAATAAGAAGTTTTCACGTCACTGGCACAGCTACTTCGTTAATCTCTCGATAAAAGGCGGAACACCTGAGAGCGAATCTAATTTCAAAGTTTCCTCCGAACCGCTTGGGAATCCTGAAACTGCATTAATCCGCTCTCAGCTATATTACTCGCTATATTGACTCGAGAGTCTAAGTCTAAAACTACTGCGATTTAAGATGGATTTAACTTGCACTAAATCTGCAACGCCTTCTGAATGCTGAGATTTAATGTGAATGTAATAACTAGAAAATAGAGAATATTTTTAAGGAATACTCGTTAGGTTAACATATTTTCAAGTCATTTTCTTTAAAAAAATAGTAAGATTGTTTTTTAATTATCGCAAGTGCTCGTAGGTTTCGACTATTATTTTCAGATAAAAAGCAATAACAATTATAGATATCATACAACAAATCTATTGAGATTCAATAATATCTTGTTACGTTCAAGACTCATAATCCCGAAAATATCCTATGGATTTACTGAAATTCTAACTCTAAAAACATTAAAATAATAGTGAATAAATAACCAGATTGTACTCTACTATTACTAACGACATCTAGTAAAAATTGCAGTGATCACACTACTTTCATGTAAGCTCAATGAGAAAACGTTTCGTGTCACTAAACACAGATGGCAGGTATGACGTTTATATACTTACAGATGTCAAACTTAATCTTAACATCACAGAAAATAATTAAAAATAAAATTCACAACATTTATTATTATCTACTTCATATGAACAACAATTATTGTGTAGCCGACGATAATGTATTGCGCACTTTGAAAAGATGAACATAACACAGACATAGATACTACACATAAAGGAATGATCTAAGATCTTTAAAAAGTCTTAACACGATAACATACAATCAAAGCAAGCCACGTAATTAAAGAATCTTAAAATGAACGACCTGCATGGCTTTTGTAGTTTTTGACCTGACAGTATGCCATGAAGACTGTCGTAATAGAACCCTGGGTTTGTTTTTTGTTTTGTCTTCGACAAAAGCCAACACGTCGCACAACCAACTGTGTACAATGTTTATACCAGCTACTCAGTTTGCTTCAACAAAACCCGTATTTACCTGATATAAAGTAATTTTGTACCTATACGTAATTAGTTTCAAATAATTACTGTGAGAAAGCGTCACAAAACGTAGTGATGCATGACAGCTATAATTATTTTATCATTATCACTATCATTAATCATAACTGAACATATTACAATTATTTCATAACTTTCATGCAAACGTCCTAGTAGAAGCCACCTATCGTGGTGTGTCGCGAAATGTTTAGACGAACTATCATGTACTTGTTTTTAGTAAATTCTTTCATAGCTTCGCATATGAATACCGTGATGAATCCAGATAATCTAGATCAATTCGACGAACAAGGAGTTAAATGTATTTTAAAATTATTAAATAATAATCTTTTTTGTGGAACTGTTATAACAATTGCTACAGAGGGACCATTCGACGGAGTGATAAAAGCTATAAACAACGAAAATTGCCACAGCCTCATAACAAGGTCGATCTGTAAACAGGATTGGCTGATACCCACTGATCTCTACATGATTTTAATGAATGATGCGTCAGAGTTCCCAATAGCTTTGTCAGAGCTCACGAGGGACTTACTGTGGAATCCTGACGCGAAATTTATTATTGTACTACGTTACACGTCAAATGATGACAACAATCGAATATTTAATGAATTGCTGAAGCATAGGATCTACAAAGTTCTACTTTTATCTAGTGATGATACGAAAAATGTTCAGATACACACCTATTATCCTTTCAATAATAGGAACTGCGGGAAACGATTCGATGAAATCATAGAGTTGGGGTACTGCGATAATGTTTCCAACAGTACTGCACTTTTTGTACGTGACAATTTAAATAAATATCGCAAGTGTACAATTGTTATTGGCATGCATGATGTCGTCCCTTATGTGATTACTAGTAGAAATACAGAACTAACTGTTTCTCAAGAATATAGACACGGTATAGAACAAATAATTTTGGAAATATTCGCAGAGCATGAAGACGTCACAATCGAATACAGGTATTTTCCCGAGAATGTCACACGCGGTGTTGTTCTATCAAATAGATCAAGCACTGGAATAATAAGTTACTTGCAAAAAGGTGAAATATCTCTAGCTGTGGGCGGCTTTATCCTAATATTGAACAGAGTATTGATATTCGATTACATTTGGGGTTACAATTACGCCGATCTCAAAATAGTCACACCGGCGGCGACTGAGATAGTTTGGAAAAAGGTATATAGAGAATTTGGTATCCGAACTTGGATATTAATTATCTGTTCGTTCTGTGTAATGGTGGTTACAACGCTAATAATCTTGAAACTGTCCTTAAAAATGCGGCAGGATCCACTAAGTATCATTCTAAAGCTACTCGATTATCTTCTTGATCACAGCGACGACAATTTGTTCAACAAAAGAAATTTGCGATTAATAATGCTCTGTTGGATATGGTACACGTATTTTATAAACAGTTTCTATAAAACCGCCTATTACAGTTTGATAACTGGCCATGTGAAAGAGAAACGTGATTTTGACCAAGGGAAATTGAGCACGTTTCCTTTCGATCTATGTCTTAGTGAAGTTGGGAAGAGTTATTTCTTATACGCATACAATCTGACCCTGCCTCATGATAGAAAGATTAAGAAGTGCCAATCAACCGATGGTAGTTTAGACTTCGTTGCAGAGAATAGCGAGTATTACACCGTGGTTACAGAATACGCGTATTTCCTAAAAGCACCGAAATACATTGATGAAGATGGCAATATTAAACTGGATAGTTGGGATATACTAAGTGGCACGATATCGGCTATGTACTGCACACGGGGTTTTGGTTTAAGAAAGAATTTCCAGAAGCTAGCAATGAACATTTTCGAATCGGGTATTTTAAGATTTAGATTAAACATGATGAAGGTTAGTAAAAGGCATTTCACTCAGAATAACATACGTTATTTTAAAAATTTGCACTTCAGCGACTTTAGAATTTCTTACTATATACTTCTATTAGGTTCGATCATATCATGTATCTGTTTTATGTTTGAAAGGTATTATTTAACACCATCGTTACTTATTAACAACCGTAGAATAACTAGGAGTAGAATTATAGAATAATTATAATTTGTTAAGTCAGTAGCAAGCCTGTATCTCTCTCTCTCAATATCATATTGTATGCATTTATAATCTTAAATACAAATGTTTAAAATGTAATTAATTCTGTATACTTATAGGTACGGTGTTAATTACATAAGTTTGTAATACTTTAATTGTTGGTTACATCAAACATAGAGAATAAACTATTGCGTGTGACTGTTTTTCTTATTTAACAAGTACTACTCATAGTATTTAATTAAAAAAATGAATTGTTTATGAAAATTATATTATATTCGCTTGAATTTCAATCGAAACTTCAAATGTGATTTAAAAAAAGAAAAAAAAATGGTTTGTCATTGGGAGACAGACGGTCCCGGTACTATGTGTACAAACGATAAAATGTATGTACAATTTTACTCACTCCTCTTGCAAAGCATAACTAACATAACTTGGTGATGAGTATACGTATACTGAATTTAGTGTATATTTATACATATATTTGCATTTTATTGACGAAACATAATCTACGGTAGGATTATCTTTTTAAAAGGTTGTGCCGTACGAGTATTGTATCATTTATTTTGTTCTTCAAAAAGAGAAATAAAAACAGTTGCTTGTTTTCGATACTTTTTTATTTAAAAACATTTAAAATTGAAACATGTTTATTATTTACTTAAGGTAACTTTTATTATTATCTACTCGTATAACAGTGTAAATCGTAGTTTTCCGTTTATTTCATACCGCGGAAAAACAAAACAAATAGAAACATGGCAACACCAAACAGTGTCATCAGAAGCACCTGTAACAAAATATTTATTTATTGTATATTTTAAAAACCTAAGTCTTACTTAGAATCGATTACTGACAGCCGCAGTCAGAGACGTTTAATGAGTAGTAAAAGTGTTACTTTGCATTGATTTACTATGAAATATTATGTTTAAAGGTTTCTAAGAGCGATTGTTAGATATGTTACTTTTACAGCCTTCAGAAAGACACTTTACCCTTTAAATCAGTATAATTAATGTGTCTAGGCTGAGCTTATTATTAAGATAGCACCACTGCGGAGAAACATTCATTTAATTTCAGATATTTATCTAAATTTGATATTTTTTTATAAATCACTGAAGTAGTTCGGTTCACGTTAGAAACGATCCTGTTCGTTCCGCAATGACATTTCTCCATTATAACTCTACTTGTTGCCGGTACATAGAATTATTAAATCACGGAATTTATCACTACTCTAATCAAATCAGTCACTTTTTTAATATTCTGAAACCTAGACTAATTAAGCAATTAAACTACTTTTATTTTAACTGAATAATCAATTAAACTTTTATTTTCTAAGTCCATGGCAAATTAAATTAAACCGTTACCTTATTTTGCCATTGTCTATTCTTCACGCACTGGTTATATGGCATCGTCGTGAACGTGACAGAATTGTACAGAGGAACCCAGAAGTTTGGCAACAGCCAGAACAGGCAGTCATCGAACAACTTGCGCAACCTGTATGACGGACGGGTCACCAGATCTCGCATCTGAAAACCACAATATTCTACAGCTTATGGGTGTGAACGTGATACAGTTACATTATTGAAAATCTTTCAACAAGATCAAAAAGGCATTATTATTTACTCGACACGTTGTTTTATCGTTTTTGTAAATTGAGGTTATTTAGTTGACGGATTAGTTTTGACACCAATGCCTATACTTTAATAAGTTAAAAAGTTCAACAGATTCTATCATTTTTAAGGATATACATAGAGAGCATACAGATTATCTTGTTAGTAGAAGCGTGGATCCAACCAACTTACGTCATGATCTTTGCCTTAGAAAGTGATAAATTTCGAGCATCTACACAACTCACCTCTATATAATTATACATAGCAAGATCACTAATAGCGAACGTGTCTTCCCATCTGCTGTCCGAGAATTCTTTTAAGATATCTACGAGGTTGTCATGGTGTTTCTGGAATAGCTGGTCGAGGAGGGTGCAGTCTTCGAAACCCGCATTCATTCCTTGCCCATAGAACGGTACTACCGCGTGGGCTGCATCGCCGATGATTAATGCTTTGTCCTTCACGTGGTATGGACGGCACTATAATTATAAATGAAAAACTGTTTCAACTACTTTCAATATTATCGTAATAAATAAGCAAAAAAAATTAATAACTATATTGTATAGGATATATAAAGCGGCAATAGCCCAATGGGTAGTGTGTCGGACTTAAGATCGAGAGGTCGTGGGTTCGATCCCCACTCCCCCATTGCACTATTGACGTGAACCCACTCCTAACACAAGCCTTCGAGCTTAGCTGGAGGGGTTAACAAAATTACTAGTATGTAGTGACATGCTAGTAATTAAAAAAAAATTATAGAAAAAATTGTTCATCGATTGATCTATAGAAATCACCATAATCAATATAGGATCAGTATTAGAGTTTCCGAACATTGATATCGAGAATTATACATGATATATCAAATCAAATCCTCACACCATTATTTATGTCCATTATTTATTTCCTTACTTAGGTGGATAAACCATCAGCCCTAAATAGGCTGCTTTCACTTTAAAGTTACCAAGCATTTTTGGGAAAACAAAACATGCTCGATTTCTAAAAATAAGGTACTTAGTAAAACTTCGTTGGATTTAACTGGAAATCCATTTTTGGTTAACAAATTTAAACTAACCTTAATAGCGACTAAAGTCGACGGTGACCCACCAAAGAAGTCTTCAATCAGTTTGTTCTTGCCAATCAAAGGAATGGAATCCGGGAAGTATGTCTCGAAGAACTCTAGAAGTTTCCCCTCTGTGTCTAAGCGCTTGAAATTATCAAACGGCATGAACAATGTGACTGTCCACGAACAATCCTGGTTCGGCAACGCGATCATCATGAAGTTACCCCTGGGCCATATATGTAGATAGTTGGGCGGCATCTGAAACTATTAATCAAAGAATATTTAGCTGACAAACATGTCAACCTGAACGTTGGCTTCCCTCTAATGAAAAAGGCAATTAATCAAGGATGATCATATTTAAAGTGCTCAACGAAAACCATAAAACGCTTCATTAATATGAATGGAACGTACGGATAGCATAAAAATCATTTCAAATGTGTTAAAAAAATGTGTTAAAGAACTGTACGGATTGGGCGCCCTTCCTTTCTTCATCACCACCAAACATATGTCCTTTAATTATATTTAGATACAGGTGCCAGAAAAAGTATGATTATCAGAATTGCTTTTAATTTAAACGTCTAACCTTTATCTGATTTAAAACTGAAACTCAAGCCATTGCTTAAAGGCTGGATAAAGACCGTGCCATCAATAGCTACCTCGTCCAGATTTTCGTAGGTCTTAAGCTGAAGGCGTTTTCATCTTTTACGTTTTTATAATTTAATAAATAATTCTACAGTTGGCTGCCAATACATTTAGTAGTTTGTCAATACCGTCTGCATGACAAACAGCTGTTGATCACGCTTCCGTCTGATTTCAATCTGTATGTAAACCCTGTTTTGTTGACTTTACAAGTATCCAACGATCGTTCCAATCGCAACGAAGGTGAAATGTATCAGATAATGATGGTACTTGAACAAGTGCGATGCATTCTAAAAGTCTAGTAATAAAATAAATCTAAACAATGTTTTTCAATATCAGTATTACACTTTTACTAGTGTTCATGGAAAATACAGCGGAAAGTAAACCAAGTGAAATGATAACAAACACAATTCAAATGCAAAATGAGAATAACAAGGTATCTGAATGTATACGAGAAATTGCTAAAAAGCATATCCCTTGTAACGGGGTTGTTTTTATCGTTTCCTCTAAGGGCTTCGATCTTCTGCTTGAAGATATGGATGAATATTATTGCTTTACGGTTATAACGAGATCTTTCCATAATCAACGTTGGTTAGTATACCCTGAGGCTTACTTCATTAAAGCCGACAATGTTACTGACTTTTTAACGGGATTTCGTAAGCTGTCAACAGATTTATCCTGGAATCCTTCAGCGAAGTTCGTGATTCTCTTCAAAGAGAACGTTGAAGTATTAGATGGAATATTCAAAGAATTGTTGAAAGTAATGATTTTGAACGTAGTTGTTTTAATATGGAAAAATAATGAATTGGAATTATTTACATATTATCCATACAGTGGAACTAATTGCGGTCGCAATTCAAGCGACATACGAAGTCTAGGATATTGCCCCAAGTATAATAGCAACATATTTCAAAATAAGATCCCAAATGGTTTGCAAAACTGCACTATGATATTGGCTGCAAGAGAGGACGTTCCTAATATAATTATAAACAATACCGATTTTTCCAAATACTTAGATATTGGTACCGAACAGTATGTGCTTAGTGTCATAGCGGAATATGAAGGAATTGATTTAAAATTTTTGCCAGTGACGTCAGATGTAGACTATGGTGTTATTTTAACAAATCGCACGGCTACTGGATTAATAGGTTATTTGCAGAAAAACGAAGCCGATGTCATCGCTGGAGGTCTGTTTCTAATGGGAAACCGATTGGAAGTTTTCGATAACATTTTTGGATACAGTTACGCTACTTACAGTGTGATCACTCCAGTTTTGGAAGAGAAAAGATGGTCGAGAGTGTACCAACAATTCGGTTTACTAACGTGGATTATGATAATCCTATGTTTCTTCTTCACTGTATTGATAATACTAATGATTCAAGCTCTGACTTTAGGAAGATCAAAGGACGAGTTTTCTACTATTATTAAAGTGTGGCGATATTTGTACAATCAAGCGGACATGGCATTGTTTATGAATAAATATATCAGAAGATTTCTGATAGTATGGATAGTGTTTGCCACCGCCATCAACGCGTTTTACAGCACCGCCTCGTACAGTCTTATAACAGGACACGTCGTGGAAAAAATTAACATTAATCATAGCGATCTTGCCGCCTTGCCGTTCAAACCGTGTATCAATGAAGCTACAAGAACTTTTCACCTTTACGCGTATAACGAACATTTCCCCAAAAGTGAGTATGACTATCTGTGCCGTGACCCCGAAATAGCAATGAAAACTATCGCTACCAGAACGGATCTATATACAGTGGATACAGATTATACATACTATTTGAGAGCAACAAAGTATCTTGATAATGACGGTCGGGTTAAGATAAACAAATTTGATTATCCCAGGACAGGTATCATAAGTATGTATGTCAATAAAGGTTTTCCGTTGAGAACTAAATTTGAAAGATATGCGGCTCACATCTATGAAGCGGGATTGATAGAAAAACACCTGTCGTATATACTCATTAGAAGTCCAAACACTATCCCTACGTTGAAAAGAAGATATAATGTGATTCGTTTGGTGGATTTCAAGATCCATTACGCTATCTTGATCATCGGGTCAATCATTTCTTGTATACGTTTTGTAATCGAGTACAAATGTGGTAAACAAGTTTAGGCATAAGGCGAATAATTGTACGTTTAATTTAGGTTATAAAGGTTACAATGTTCCATGAGTTTACTAAGAAATTAGGGATGTTTTGTCGTCGTTTACCGCATCCATTTTATGAAATAATAACACCGGTGTGTTACTAATAAAATCTTTCCGTACTGATGGCTTTTATTTTATATCACGAAGCAGTTACAGGTTATAAATATTACAACCAGATGTCACTGGAATAGAGTTGATAGTAGATATCAGAGTAACAGTAATAACAAACATTAACGTATTGGCACTATATTCTAAATATAACATTAAGTATATTATTTTTATGACAAAAACCGATCAGATAGAAACAAAATGAAAAATAATTGCCCATAAATGTCTAACCCAATAGACAGTACCTACCTATGTTCCTGTTTATGAAAGTATTAAATTTAACGTTTTTCTCTTTCTTCATAGTAATTTCTTGAGGAAGATATATTTTGCACAGAGTATATTGTACTAAACACGAGTAAAGAATTTATACCATCCTTAAATTAAACCATTAGAATCCATATCCAATCCATCCATTCAGAGGTAGCAGAATCTGTTTATCATTATGGGCAATTCGATGAGCACGAAGAACTTATTAAACGGACGGAATTAACGAAGACAGCGATCAATTAGAATATTTTCAAAACGTTCAAGGGAATTTATTTGGAAAGAACACAATAGATCGATCGGTTATTGTTCTAAAAAAGTATGCCTTATTGCTACCAAGTAAGGATAAACTTACGCCACCATCTTGCGCAGCCGGTATACACAGCTCCAAGTAACCATGCTCAATGTACTTCTGACTGAAATCGAAGAGTGGCTGCTTCATCATGGCTTTCCGTACCGCTGAGAACGCTCCATCGGCCCCGATGACCAGATCAGCGGTAACTTTAACGCTCTCTTGGTTGTCCGTTCTAGAGAAACAAATATAGTAGTCATGAGGAATGTCAACAAAAGTGAAAATATTTTGAAATTTCAAACTCATTACATTAAAACAATAATTATAAAGCTATCAAGATTTTAATTTTAAATGCCAAAGATATTGTCGATATAGTAGAAAATCTTGATATTGAAATTGTTTTTTTAAATTTACTTTTGTAAGTGTATCAAAATATTGATATAATAAATAAAATACGGAAGTCTGAAACCGCCCTTAGAATTAGAATAATTTCTAGTTCTAATATTCTCTCACTTATATAGAGTCTTATCTTCGGTGATGTTGAAGACAGTCTGTTTAATAATAATTGCAACCATTAATCACATAACATTCAA
Organism: Udranomia orcinus; assembly: GCA_018247775.1. Taxonomy (NCBI): domain Eukaryota; kingdom Metazoa; phylum Arthropoda; class Insecta; order Lepidoptera; family Hesperiidae; genus Udranomia; species Udranomia orcinus. The sequence goes on from DWGW01000164.1 coordinate 16,700, forward strand.
AAAGATCTTACCTCATAAATGTCAAAGATCCTTTTTCTAAGTTAGCCTCAGTCAATTTGTGATTAAAATAACGCTGCACGTTGTCATAATTTTCGGATTCTAAAAAAATAACGTTAAAAAAATTATACACTTTATTGTTGTTATTTCTAAATTGTTTGTAATGGGTTTAAAATGGTCGTAATTAATAAAATGGATGGTAAGTATGAAATTATTAGTTTTATTATTAACCTTTCAATAGAAGTCCATTCAAATAGTTTCGCCCAACGGAATAAATGCACTGAAAAAAAGAAAAGAATACGTAATTAAATAACTTAAGGAAAACAGAAAGTACTTGGATAATAATATATAAAAACTAAAATGAATAAAAAGCTGTGAATGATGCTCGATTTTATATAGATCGAGCAATAAAGATATTGGACAAGATACTTTCAATATATCCCACAAAATGATATATGACACAAAATCGTTTCTAGAAAAGTAATTTTTAAACGCTTAATTTCCAGAATATTATTTGATGCATATGAAATAACTATTTGTGTCCTTATTATAACTTTTTTTTAAAAAAATAATGTCACTTTAACGTAAACATGTAATTTTTGTCGTATGTAAAATACAATAGGTTTTATCTTTGCAAGTATTTCAACTTCCAAATCCGTCATTAGGTATGACAGGACAGGACGAAACAAAATTAGTTTCAAATATAATAAATTACTTAATTGCTCCAGAAAAAGGTTAAAAGAAGTCTCGAAGTGTTATGTTTTCCCGTTAATTTTACAATTTTAGATCAATATAATAGTCTAAGGTATCTACTGTTTTTACTGAATACGTCTGTGAGAAAAAAAAGTTGAAAATCGATGTTCGAAATATTCCCAAAATGATCCCAATATATAAATTAACATTGGTAAACGAAAAATATCGATTCTTCTCACTCGCACAATAGTGTTATCGTTTCTACAATTTCATTGATTAAAAGTCGCGTGAACTACGCGGAATTCCACACACACATGTCCGCTCACGCGCACAAAGGCAACGCGTCGGCGACGTTTGCTTAAATGTCTCCCCGCTAGAAGAAAACGCTAGAAGCAAAACTTAACCTGATTAGTTCTAGAATCGTAGGGTATGCTGTAAGTAGAGCCATCGCGCAGATGGATCATTCGTCCGTTCATGGAGATCCCATGTTCGAATATCATCTTTTGCTCCAGCCCGACATCCTTTAGCGCTTTTCTGCCGCGCACTGAGAGAGCGAGATTGATAGACCTGCCTCTGACTAGTGGCGTATCTCGTATGTCTGTGAATTGAATAATTTAGTCTTGAATTACATTATAAGCCAGAATAGAAAATTGAGTTTAATTAATTGAGTTTTAAAGCAATAAGACTAAGTTGTTCAGCACTAGCTACTGACTCTGGGTATGTATGTTTGTTTGTCTGTCGTAACATGTTGC
>DWGW01000165.1:0-18117 GCA_018247775.1 Udranomia orcinus
CTTATATAGTTTTAAAGTTAACATGATTGGTCTTACAATATTAGCCATAAAATAACTTTAGGTAATTATTAGTAATAATATTTAAAATAATGTAATTTACGTTGTCGTAATTTTTTAAAGAAGATTTATTAAAATGACGCATTATTTTAGTAATTTATTTCATAAATTAGGAATTTTTAAATCAATTTTAACATAGACAAAAAAATTGTGGAGCTTATAAATAAAGCGTTGTACAAAAGACATCAACGCGCTTTTATAAACTTCTATGAAATATCACCACAACCTGATTATTGAAACATTGAGTATTAATTGCATGCATTACTATCCAAAAAAGAATATTATGTTTAATTAACGTAAGACATACATAAGTACACATTGATGATATTTTAGAATTTTGACGAAGATTCAAAAATATTATACCTGTTTTTACCGAGTATTTATTCTTCTTTCGCATGAAAAGCGATTTTTTTACAGTGATGTACATATTTAGTATTATAATACCACACATTTCAAACATTTGGATGATGATAGTAGTAGTTGGATAGTATTGTGTGTAAAATTGCTTTCGCTTAATAGAATAGGTATAAACTGATTAGGCGAGATATTCGATAATCCCAATGGTCAACAGTCCTGCTTAATCATTACTATGTCTCTGTACTGTAAATACCTACTCAAAATATATAGCAGGCTATAATATGAGGCTATATTCGAGCTGGTTTTAAAAACACCCCTTTTAGATAATTTTGTGACGTGTGCAATAGTGTATTGAGATTTGCTGGCGATTATCCTTCACCGCTAAAGTAAATGATATGACTTTCGAATACGCAGGTGCCCGTGACGGTCCCACCAGTGATCTGCTGATACTAATATCTTTAAGATCCTTAGTATAAAATTTAACTTAAACGTAGTAACAAATTATATCTTCAAGTTTACTTAATAGAGTTCTGCTCTATTTTTCGTTTATCGCCTTACTTCTCCTCATCATGAGATTATATATTATAAATATAGTATATAAATGTATATCGACGAATAATAATATATTTCGTATCTTAACCTCAATACTCGGGGTTATAACAAAAGCTTTTAGTTAAAATATCGTCGTTGATAAAACTGCTGGCATTATCGTGCGTCCGTCACTGTTTTTAGTACGATAAGCTGTATTTCATTAATCCTGTCAATATATAGTGTTTAAAGGTGGTATGAGTGCTCAAGGAAAGAAATATTAACACTTTCACATGGTTTTCGTGTCGATGACCAGCCGTCCGCGTCTCCAAGGTAAAGATGAGCCCACGCGTCCGTTGTCTGTCTGCGTTGTCGCGCGTCAACACCATTAGTTATACGATTTCCCTGGATTTAATATATCAAATCAGCGCTCGATCCAAATTTGAGGTCAGCTAATTTATTGACATCGACATGGCAATCATATAACGGTCACAGCATTTTGTTATACATATTGTAATTATAATCACTGTCACCTTTAGTTAATAGTCATATATTAAATTATAATTAATTAAACTTCAGGCAACATTAAGTTTTATTATTTTAAAACTGACTTTTACTCTGTTTTAATTAACTATAGTTTGTAGCGGTATGTAACATTATTTTACTAGGTCAGTACTTCTTGCAACCTTCAGAGCATAACTGTCGTTATGATAATTATGATCATAATATATTATGTTAATAGATCAATGATAGAATCTAGTGAGTACCTGTGGTTCACAGAACATAACAGGTATTTTAACGGGGTAACAAGTACAATAATTAAATATTGAGTACCTAATTGAAATAAATCGTACCCCTGTAAAGAGATGTCTCGAATAGTTAAATCGTGCAATCCTCACTGTAAATACAGTCCCTTCCTACAAATACACCAACATTTAAGCGTTCGACTTATAGCAATTCTCATTCATGTGTTTCACTATCACACTTATATTTGATGAAGTCTTTTTTACTCGTGCGGGCGAAATGTATTGTGATAAAACGGTGTTGTCTCCAGATTCCAATATATTATTATGGCTTTTTAATATTTGATAATAGTGTATTTTAATTTACAGAAGTTTAAAATTGTAGGTGTTGAGGGGTCAACAGTGCCTTTAGAATGTCACAAAAGTTTGGGTACTTTGTTTTCCCCATTTAGCCCACGGACTATCACAATCCTGTTGTCTCTTCAGGGATAAGGGAGACATCGAGACTTAGGCAAACAATGTAATTATCATATTGTATGTTTTACAAGCGAATACAGTAACGAATATTACACACACACGTTATTTATTGCACTATATAAAATTGTGCTGGTAGAGACACATCAAGCAAAAATCAAGTGTAATAATTTTTCGCACGTCGTCTCGCCACGTTATCACGTGTATAATATTTATATCTTGTAGTGGGCGTCAAATAGCCCGTGGCGCCACTCCGTCTGCTAGCGAGCGTTCCCACGCCTTGCTCCCCGCGGTCGACTCTCGCATCTCAATTCCAAGTTTTATAAATAAATGCTTCAAAAACTTTCACTGCCAAGTAAATAGATAGGTACCAGTTTTTGGAGTGCGTGAATAATTATTTATTATTCACGCAAAAGCTTGTTGAATATTCTGATGTACAAACGTTGTCTAGACGGGAGGTATCATAACATTCGAATAAAACTGAAATTGCTAACACTAATAAGAATATCTTGTATGTTATAAGGTTAAAAATTATCCTACTCAATTAAGCACAAATTGCATGCCAGCAATAACAGTTAGACATATCTGTTCAATCAAGATGATTAAATCAATGCCATAGTATTAAGTAACGAGTATGAAGAAATTTAAAAGTATTGTTGTAAATAAATACATTAAATAATTTTACATATTTCAACTAATCTTATTTGCAATGATTTATGGGAAACACATAATGATGTAGGTATAATACCTAGGATATAGCGGGAAATGGAAAATATGCATTATACCTAGGGTTTAGTAAGAAATTCGAAGCAGTGCAATGTTAAGTGAGTTCATACAAATGAGAACAAGAAAACTGAATCCTCAGGGTGTAAGTAGGCGTGTACATTATTGTATGTACACGGCCGCCTGCTCGAGACCTAACGGAATCAGTGTCGGATACAGGTTCGGAAGCAGTTTTATGTTATTCCATTGTCAAGTGTAACTACACAACCAACACACAAATTTTCCAGGAAACTTCGTTTATTAACATTGAATATTTAACAAGTTGTTATTAGATATCTTTGAATAATAATACTTATTAGATATGCCATAAGTCAATTACATTAGAAAGTAATTAGTGATAAAATCGTCTGTATTTACATTTTGGCACCTATTGATTATTTTATATCTAGATTTTAGAATATTTAATAATAAATAATCCAAGTCAAGTACATTACCAATTGAGTAGTGATAAAAATCGTGGGTATATATGTATATACCATTTGGTACCAATTGGTTATTTTATATTTGTGTTTTAGAACATTTAATGAAATTTTAGTGTGTGTGTGTAAGCACGTTGCTGTAAGTACTGTGAAGCATGCGGTACCTGTGTGTCCGCTCATTTAATCCACACGTTCAGCAAACATTTGTACGAACCGCCGCGACTTTCCATTTCTCAATTTATAAACTATTGTGCCTAACACGATCCTATAGTTTTACTAGCACTAACGTCTTTCATAATGAATTTATCTATTCTGTCACAAACTGCTCGTTAGATGGTGAAAATTATACTCTGTTAAAATACCGTTATTTATGTTTTAGTTTCAACATACATGGAACAAACCTACAAATAGTGAAATGTAGTAATGTTCAGTGGTCACACATGTCATTGAATTCATAATTAATCTGGAATTATATATAAGAATACATAGAATTACGGTGGCACGGCTTTGTAATAATATAAATAGTTATAAATGATTGAACTTCTGTTCCTAATATCCCCGTAACCCCGTCGTATTCGTCAGTTTTTGATACATAAAGAGTACAAAACACAAAAGACCTAAAGTATTATGTTCGTAGCCACGTTAACAGCAATCAAATATGTTTATGATTTTTAACATAGTTATTATGCAATTGTTAAATACATGTGTACCTACTATCCATATCGAAACAAAATAGGTCTACGATTACATAAAAGAATTTATGGACAGAATTTTAATAACCCTGGTTTACAAGTTATTATATTCATCATTCTTATATAATATATAAAACAGCCAATTGTTTCTAGGGTTTCGTAGCTAAGTGGCACGTCTACGTTTACAAGATTTTATTCAGAGTTACATATGAATACCTTCGAGGCGTGACATTTCGTTTCTATTTACGAAATGTAGAATTACCTACTTTGAAGTAAAAACGTAATCTAAATTCCCTAATCAATGTTCATATAACACAGAGACTGTGATATAAGCTAGTGAAAGGACATTTGAAGAGGGCAAATTAGATGCAAAGAGACACAGCCCGATTCCCGTCATGTAACGTCGGAGTTAGTGATTCGGCGCACGCGCGGCTTTCACTGCTGCATGCCGTATCCTGGTGTTCTAATCTATGGCTCATACTCATGTTATACTATACGTAGAGAATGACTAGATATTTTTCGACGGCTCCTAAACTATCGTATGTCCAAAAAGTACAGTCTATAGGAGAGCGTAGCGTACTGTTAAGTACAATTCCCTCGATTTAGTAGTTTTTCAAATTTAATATATTTATTATTTCAAAAAACTTTATTGTTCATCATCCTTAAAAACTACTTCAAAGGAAATACCGCTCTCCAGTACCCTCTCCTTTTTGAACATCTGATAGTTTACGTAGGTGCTGACAATTTTAAAGACAATAGAGCCTCGCTGCTGCACCGTTGCTACACTAGAAAGAAAGTTAGCGCTAAAGCTGGGTTAGGGTCTACTACCTTATAATAACAATGTATAATTTTATTTTGTTTTAGTTTTAAATAATGTGCGTAATTAGTTTGAGCGCTAATCCTACTTAATAGCAGTAGAGTTTTATTTCGTTCTACATATAGGTTTTAATTGATAAAATTATCGAACTACACGAATTTCTCAGTGCCCAGAAATCGCATCGATAAGATTTTATTATGTTGAAAATTGATTACATGTTCATAAACATTCATAAGATGGTGATCATCTAAACGGTTGCGAATAATATGAAGAAATAAGAACATTGATAATAAGAAATCGTTTCAGAAAATACACTAATAACATATTATAAAATATTTATGAAGTACTCGTACTGACAACAATGGACGCTGAAGCGTTATTACTTCAGCCTGAGGGCGTTCTCCTCGTTAACACACTTATTCAATCATTATCCAGCGAGCAATATCTACGTTTTTTCCATAAGGAGCCATCGAGGTCAGACCATAAACAAGGAGGATGGTTATAATATTAAATTAGCTCGTCTTTCTTCCTGCCAGGCCGCCTGGTATTTTAACGAGCGACCGGCCTGTCCAAAAAATGTCTGACAGCCCACAACTGCTCTAATTATATGAAAACCGCTGCGAAAATTCGAACACCAGTCGTTTAAAAATAAGACCACAATATCTTATTTGGTTTCCGATACTTATTCATACTTGAGACACGTTAATTGAGCTTTGGGTGTACCGAACCAGGTTTTTGTTTCTCAAGTACAAATATTGATGTCAGATCTGCTCTCGTTAAAATAATCATTTATATCATTCACCCTTTTACATCATTTTTTGTAAATACATTCGTTATATTGATCGATTGATATTTTATAATATTTACAGAGAACCAGTGGAACGTGGAATACATTACTAGTTTGGCTACTACATTTCGTTTCATCGGAACCTATCTCTTATGGTATGTTTTTTTAAACAAATTTTAATGCAAGCCTTGAAACATTCGTAAACTATGAAATGTTACGTGGTTGTATTGTTCTAAAAATATGTATATTTATTAAATATTTCAGATGCAGTAGAAAATTCAAGCCCTAGTAACTATGCTTCAATTTTTTCTCCTCGAATGGATTTTGATCAATGGAAACCTCTGACGGGACGAGGAGACCCACTACGTAACGATCCAACTTACGATTATGAGCCGCCAGTACTGGAACGAGTACATTATTGGGCCGACGAAACTCGTCTAGAACGTGAACACTATCCTGAACGCAAATCTGAAGTGTTAATGCTGGGAGTCTCTTCTCGTAAGCCAAGTGTAGTCTCCCGACCGCCTGCCCCGCCGAGAAAACATCATCGACCTCCACCGTCAAAATATGAAGACTTTACATATAAATTTAACGAGCACTATCCCATGACCATACTTGTCCCCCCGCCACCACCACCTCCTGGGCATAAACCGCCCCTGTATATTCTTACAGAAGAAAAAATTCTCTCCCCTACTCCTCCGACCAACATTATTGATACGGTTCAGGAAACAAGAGATGCTACTACACCGAATATTATGACATCTTATACTCTACAGGAGGCCAATTTAATTTATCAATCATCTACGACAAACCAAAAGTGGCTGTACAATTACAATCAATCGTTGCCTGACAATGCTATCAGTAGTGATTACGCGGGTTGGGGGCCAACGACGCCTTTCGAGAAAGATCTAATCGTTAACGATACACATAATTTGATATTCAGTGATCACAAAAAGGAAATGATTAAAGAGCCGTATTCATTTTACAAACCAATGCTATCCGAATCACCACCTCCAAGAGTGACTCCCGTATCTATGCTTTTGCCAACATTTGTTCCAACTCCTGTGCCCCCAAAGGCATCAACAACAACTAGCCCACAAGTTACAGTACCATATGAAGAAACTACCTCATATACAACACCAGAAACCCAAACATATTATGATGATACTACGACGGAGAAGGTTGCTACCTACACATTCTTGCCCACGCCAGCACCCGATATCAAAACAAAACCACTTATAGTTGATATGTTGAGTCCAATGATGTCTATGCCAATGATTCCCGATTCCGATAGACCACAAGACCATCTCTACGCTCATGCTTCAGAAACAGTGCAGGTTTTCAAAGACCACCCTACAACTCAAGATGTGATGAGGCTAGAAGTGATGCAAACAATGCAACCATCACCATATAGTAAATCTGAAAGTACAACTATTATGCATCATCAGCCAGTTCATGTGAATCCTCATACTGTAAATAATTTAATCCATGATAAACCAGCAACTTTCACACACGACCCCTATTTACACATGCGTTTCACGACACCATTGCCAACAACTGTGTCTGATTTAAATGTGTCACAGGATAAAACAACTACTGAAGCACCTTCAATACCAATGTACTTAATTATACAGGGGCATTCTAAGGTTAAAACTTACGGATCAAAAACAAAAGCTCCAGCGAGTACTTCTAACAATGAAATACCAAGATTAAACGAAACGAATGAAGTAAAGCATTTGCATCCTATCAAACAGAAACACAGTAAGCCGATTGACAAGACAGATATGCACAGAGCTGGACGAGCCAAAAATTTAAAATCATTAATCGACGACGGACTAGGCTCAATTGAAATACAGGAAACGGATATTGGTATAAAGTACGACGTCAGCGACGGCAGCGATGTCCCCGTAGAAATTTATAGAAAAGGTATTGTAGATAGCGGAGAAAATAATTATTCGTCAATCATTAAATACACTAAAGAAAACCGCACCAAGCGACAAATTGACCTCGAAGATTTATTGCCTTTCGATGAGGACACGTTAGAGGAGTACGTTTATAATTTCTTCAGAAGAAAGCGAAATGACACTGGCATCACTGGATTCATAGCACAAGCAATAACGAACGACTCAGCCGCCAGTGACGACGATTTCGAAGATGACGAAGATAGTTCCGAAAATAAAGACAGATGAAAAGAAACGCACTATTTTCATAATTTATGCAAATACTTAAGTGATTGGTATATCCCCAATCATTTTATTAATACTTAGTACAATACCAAATACCGGTTTCGAGCGATGGAAAGACGGACGATTGTAGTTACCGATAGTGCCTACATATTAATTCGAAATCGTTTATAAGGTAAATAAAACCTCGTTAATGAAATACATAAAAACAAATTCAGTTAAAATTAGGACCAAATAAAATGTATTGGCAGGATTCCTGAAGGTTGTGCTTAAAAAATAACATTATTAAATGTTTATTCCCACCGTTTATTGATTTACGTGTAATTGGCACAACTTGATAGGATATTATCCTATTTAGATGTTAAATGTGCTGGTTTTCTCTATTTTAAATGTTTTAAATTATCGAAATTAATTTAATCAATTAAATTAAATTAAATTAAATCTAATCAATTTTCATGTAAATTTAAAATGGTAAACATTCGGCTATGTTATCTACCATCATGTATAATATAAAACACGCGTAATTTTTTTTTGATTTACCGATTTTGTTGTTGTTTTTTGATCAACTTCTATCATAGAAATGGAACGTATTAACAAACATGATTCAAATCTTAAGAATAAATCTTATATAACTACGCGCATAAAATTACTTTTAAAAATCTACTACACATAGGTTTTATTTATTATATTTCATATAAATGTACAAAAAATATAATTGATATTTAAAATATTTTTGTAAATGTGTTTATTTTATTATTTGTACTATTATATCTGTATTTGTTGAATGATAACAAAAAATTACAACGACTTGTTTAAAATTATTTTTATACCTACAATGATTGTGTTAGATTATATTTTTCTAATTATGTAGGTTTAGATTGTGGCATGTATACAAAAAAAAGATGTATGCGACGCAGCGGACGCGGCCCACTAACACACACATTTCTTACCATCCTTTTCGTAGAAATAGACAGAGGCAGCTTAGATAAAGTGAAAGCTGCTTATAAACCGATAAAGTCAACGTTTATTGCAATCTACACAGTTCATAGGAAATCAAGAATGACGAAGAATCTTCAGTGGGCTAACGTCTCTACCTACCTACATTCGGGGAAGAGATTAAATGTTAGTCCATATAAGTGCAGCTATGGAGAAGACGTAAACCCATGTCCACATTCCATTTTTTGTTAAAGCTGTGTGCACAAAGTTTGAAGACGCAACATTACACCAATCTGCTTGACACAGACACACCTTATATTCAGCGTCAGCAAGTCTACAACAAAATAAAATGTATTTATTCCCACGATTAGTATAAGGCCCTTGTTCAGTTAAGTTTACGCTTAATAAAATTTAGCATAACGCGATTAATAAGGCATAGTAATCAATAAATTAGTATTCGAATTTGCTATGTAATGTCCATCAGTAAGGTACGATTATTAAACTCTACATAAATGAAACTATTTTTATTTTTATTAACCCTTATAATTTCTTTAGCCTCAGCTTCCGTCCAAAACATTAGATAATAGATATTAAAAATTTGAAAATATCAAAACATTATGCATCTAAATATACATATATTTTTACCGTTGATATTTGCAAGTCATAGCTCTAGTTGGTACGGACATAGTTTTGGGCAGCATATCTTCATCACGAACTTGGTAACAGCCTCTTTGTACTATCCAAGCATGCTTTGAGCGAGCACTCCACGATCGAACGAAACACATCGCTTTTTCTAATTAAGGGAGAGAAAGATTTGATAATTACTATTGATTATTGAATGTTCGTATTAAAATTGTCACTGATACCATATCTTATTGTATCGTATAAATTAAACAAAAATAGTGTACGAGTACTCGTATATCTAAATATGTATAAGCGAAATACACCGACTGACTTAAAATTTAGCATAATTACTTATTTCACTATGTAGACGCTCACTGAGATATTAAACCCGTAAAGTGATGAAAGGGATAGTGCCTAAATTACAGAATTAACCGTACTGTGTTCTTCTGTATATGTAAGATATACTTATGCCAACTAGTCTCGGTGTTAATATTGTTCTATTGAACGGAAATATTGATAAAACTCCTTCAAACCTCCCGTGCAGTTATTTAGAAAGATTTTACTGCTGTTAAAGAAAAATCCAGGTGTCACGAAGTCTCCTGCACAGTGTGCTTTAAGGTGGTGTGTGGTCGAACAATTGTAGCAAAGTATCGCATTTGTACTACTTATACAACATACAAAAACAATACGCTTTAAATATATATTTCCTAGATGCACGGTCATTTTAAAGTAAAGTTATACTTCAGAGGAATTTAACCAGTAATTATAAATTTGACTAGAATTAGCATTGTTATGTAAGTATTATCTATGATTACAATGTCAAGAACGTTGATCTTTCTGCGACAGAATATCACAGAGAAAATATTTTTTACGTCTTGCACATAACATACGTAGTAATATATGCAGCATAATAGATAACGCGAAGAATGTTTATTATATCGATAAGACACATATTTGATGAATTACAGTTGAAAATGTTGATTTCTTGTTGCAATAGCAAAATTAATAGGTAGAGGGAAGGTTGCAGGGATGATGGATATGGAATTCTCCCTAGGTGCGTTACAAAACACTTAAAAAGTTCACTATAAGCTAATCCTAAGCACGTATTTAATATCAGTAATTGACTTTCATATTTAAAGAACGAAAGCACTCAGAGTAATTGTTCAAAACTGATGCTATATATAAATGTACTGTAAATGATAAAAGTTATTCAAATTCACCTTTACACAGGGTCGTCAAGGAACATCGGAGTCTAGATAAAACCTTATTTCGACCAAAAAATGATCTTTTTTGTAGAGGATCTTCGCCAAATTGCTTGTACGTAAGCGTTCCATTATAACACAGTAAAGCACCAGCTATATGGAAGAAATAAAAAATAATATAAATGTACAGCAAATATACCATATTGTCTTCCTATAATCATCATGGCCACATAGTTTTAAGTCAGAGAAAAGAAAAATAAAAACAGAAATAAAAGGCATAACATTTTTAATTTATGTATTTCGAAATTCCATAAATTGATAACTATTCTCTATCGGTGAGGTAACAATTCTTGTAGAACCGTTCTTTGTGAACAACAACTCTAAATCCACAACTAACTGATAATTTTTAGTGCATCCAAAATATCTAGGTGCACCATGTTGTGACCTGCCAAAACACCATATCGACGGTACAAAGCATATTCGCTGTATCACGAAAAACAGCACTCGCTTTAAGCAAAACTCATTAAAACTAGCTTTAAGAGGAAACATTAAAGTAACTAAACATGAGATTTAAAATTTTAAATCAAAAGACACGACAAGATACTATTTGTGTTATTTTAAATTTAGAAACATTTATTTTTTAATTTTAGCTATCTTGTAATGTTATATTTTTGAGATACAGTATTACGCTGTATAGCGTCGATATAAACAATTTGATGAGTTACAAGTTGGACACACCTAGCGCACGTGCATGCACCGCCGCACAACCACTCGTCAACACACGTACACAACAACGAATTGGTACTATCAATGATCATTCCGAGATCTTTACACTTGACAATTATTGATAAAAATGTATGAACCCAAACCTATAAACTACACACAACATAATATACGCATAATAGTACGACGTAGAGTTTCGTACGATAATTATAGTACAGAGTCATTTACAAATACCACAAATGAAAATAATCGTTTATACACATTTTTCTACATTAACGGAAAATAGGAAAACTATTTTGCATTGGTTTTACATACAAGTAAGCCACATACCACCCATCACCGAACCAAAATGGATACAGTCGTCGTTATATTGCCTTATTTAATCCCCATTTATTGAATAGACATCCTTAATAATTCACATAACTTCCCTTATTTTCATTCTTTCTCAAAAACAATCTCAATAGTTTTTCAACCCGAAATATAACACATATAACATATGATTAAGGTTATCGTATCGATAGAACACTTTTATTAATCTTTAAAACGAAAGACAATGAAAAAACAAATCTCCGGTTACTTATTTCTATTATACAAGTGTGTATTGTGCGTTTAACATGACATGACAAAATTTAAATTATTTAAATTTATCACGGTCCGAAATAAAATCGTAATATCTGGAATAAATTAAACATTACCTCCGATGGAATGGTATTATATTGTAATCAGTCATTCCAATTGGATTTGAAAGCATCGTTTTCATGTTCCACTACATGTTTCATAACATGATTAATCATCCACTCAAATAGCCTTGTTTTATCATTAGCACTGATTATCGAACAAATTGCTCTATGCAGGTTGCAATCATAATCATAGTTTTGATCAATCTTGGTCAGCTTTATATCATAGCCCCCATCATAAAAATAATCCGAGCGTTTGCATAAAATGCGTGAAGAGTATAAACCCAAGCAAACAATTTAATCATATTATTGTGAGCTGAGTTTGGGAAGTCCCAGTCGGAGACTCTCAACAATCTTGTGATTTTAAGTTTCAAGTATCCTGTATATTGTTTAAAAGTTTTACTCGTAAGTAATTCAAAATGCAAAACCAATACAAAGAAAACCTTTCTGTATTCACACTTTCGACAATTATGAAAAGTACTGGGGTATTATATTATATAATTAATATATCATTACAGATACAAAAACAGACAATAGTAATTAATATTTGCAACTTTCATATAATAAATACACAAATCATACACTTTTAAAGATACGAGTACTAAGAAGTATATAACTGTGTGAATATATATATATATACCTTTATTTGGGAATTACATAATTATTATCTTAAGAGGTTGTATATACCACAATTTTTATAGTAATTTTGGTATTGATACACTAGGGGGCAAGTTATACTGGCAGTGTTAAATGCAATAATTTAACCAACTAAAATGGTCTTCGGCTTTAAGATTATTCCAGATTGGTATGGATAGAAATTATAATGTATAATGTACATGAATTTGCGAACGAATTTTATCACTTAAATACAATTTCGAACACTAGATATCATTTGTAAATGTATATAATAAATTTTCTAATTTAATTTAGCTAAGTTATTATTTTGCTGTTTTTGAGTATCGTAGTAGAGTTTTAGAGTAGAGGATCTATGGTATATAATATTTGTTTTTTTGTGTATTTATTTATTTTTAATAAGCTAAGCACCTCTAATATTCAAAACTTTACCCTATAACCAATTAATTGGAAATAAATGAGATTTGTATATGAAACAATAATATAATGAGGATTTTTTATAACAGATTGTTACTATCATACTTATTGTTATGGATACCTACTATGTAGAGACAGACATTCTATAAAGATCAGACTATTTTTTTAAATTGTTTCATGTTGATCGTGCAAATATGTGAAACAAAATAAAACTGTAGCTAAGTTTAATGGTTTAAAATAAATCTTTAAAACCTCTTATATTAGTGGTATATGAATATGTGTATGTATCCGTGTACATGATTGATAAGGGGCGTATTCGCAAGCAAAAATGCAAAATCTTAAATTTCCTAGGTAAAGAATTTCAAAGGTTCATTTTAATATTATTTTCGATGTGACACTGTTACAAGCGAATTAAACACAATGTAATTTTGATAATTTTCAGTAATTTACCTTTATTCCAAGATTGTAGGTATGCCTTATTGTGGCAATCTCACATATATTATAGTTCACATTCTTCATAGTTCGAATTAAATGCATTACAGTCATAACTCTATTCCTAAAGTGAAATATACATGTGTAGACGTATTAAACATATTAGAGTCGTTTATTCTAAAACATTTTGTACATTTTATACCATGTCCGAATAATTTGCCGTAATAACGCAACACACTCAATGCTATTCATCACAATGATACTTACAACACACAACTAGACGATTTCACATGATAAATACCAAGTGACGATATAGGTACAATAACTATAAGTTACGTTTTCACTAATACATGCAAACGAGAATCCTAAATTTAAAACTTTGTGATATTTGAATAGAACTCTATGTACAAACATATTATGTACATACTGCATCTATTTGATAACAAGAATTTTGGATAAACTTTTTAAACTACGAGAGACAAAGCTAAAGGAATAACAATAACAATTAACACTCAGGCGGTGAGTCGGCGGCGGCTCGGTAGAAGTGTACACCGTTTACACAACGAGAATAACATTTTTATAAATCCATAGTAACATGTAGTAGTAGGTATGTAAAGAATTCTATAGTTTCTTCTAAAGTTTTTAAACACAACAGAGTATTATATTTATTATGAGTTTTAAAAATTCCTTCAAGCAAATTGCAGTAAATAAGAAATACACACAATGGCACACACTGCAATATCGCCAATAAAACTGCACAATTGTATTCAACTATAAAATTTGCCTCGTGGTGTACATAAAACGTAATATGTTGCACATTATGTCTAGTACATTATTACGCATAGTTGGTGTTCACAGCCAGTGACAATGTACTAGCATAAAATGTCATAAATAAAAATTGGTAATCTTTTGCATAACATTGGATCATATAATGAGATAGCTACCTTGAATTAAAACTGATAAATATATATTTTTCAAATTACTTAAAAAATAAAACATAACATATTTTTTTTTTATACTATTTAGTAATTAGAATTTAAAAATTAATAAGAAATATTTTTTTTTCAAGTATTTGGTGACAATTGAAATTTAATTGTGCATATAAATGTAAAATGCGAGCAGAGCAAACATTAACATCGAAAAATTAATAAGAGGTACTCATTTAAGTAACGTAAATTATTAAGCCTATTTGATGTTATAGGATGCTGTTTATAATTGGACAATATACTGAATATTATTCTCGTTGATTAAACATTTATATTCTGCTAATTTAGCTCACAGTCCAGTCCAAGCCCCAGCGTTCTGACACTTTGAGTTGGGCATCAGCTGCATCTTTCAGTGAGAACAGGTGCGTCATCTCCAATTCTGTCTTCGCCAATGCTATTGCCTTCTCGAACAGCTCCAATGATCGCCCTAGATTACCCCTGAAATTTATCAGTGAACCGATTTTAAGAACATGATTTTTAACCTTATTTCAATTTCATAACTTTCAAGAAATATTTTAGACAGTTACTCTATCCATATTGATAAAATGCATGGATTTGGGGTAAGACTATTGATTATTTCAGTAAAAAGTATTATTAAAGTTATTACAATCTCTCTGAATCATTTTGTATTACAAAATTTGGCTACTCGCCAAAGCTTGTTGCAGTGAGTACTAACTAGAAGCATTTCTATTTCGTTCCCATTTGGATAACTTGATTACATTAACTGACGAAGCAGAGGAAACTGAGGGTGCAAAATCTTTTATTATCAATTATACTTTATTTTTACACAATAGAGTTTAAATGTAGGTGCTATAGTAATATGCTACAATTGTGTGTGAGGAAGTTGGCAGAACTTGTCATCGTTGTGGCAAAAGACCTAGAACTATGGTCTGTGTCTATTTGAAATGTAATGGAATAATTTTCTATTTAAACTTTATGTAACCATTTTTCAAATAAATGTTTACTATCTTAAATTCATAGCCAAGATAGATAACCCATCCGAGATAAAATGTATGCCATTATGTAAGTCAGTTTTAGTGTTCCGAGGATATATTAGAATAATATTAACCCATGTACATAGAATAACATTTTGCGTTCCATTAAAAATGTTATTAATTAATTTATATCAATCTTTAAAGAAATAAACAAAGAATGCAATCAACATATTTACATATACCTTTACAAATAATATAAAATGAAGTTATAGCTTTAAACAAAATAATATCAATAAAATAACAATTCGGCCTTGTACAGTATCAAATGAGTGGGTGTGACTACAGCAGAGAAATCGGAGTGTGTGATTGATAACTAAATGCTATATGCACAATATGTGACAGCATCTGATTAATGAATTTATATCTAATAACAAACTCATTGCCAATTAACTCAGTTCATTTCTATAACATGCAGTATTTTATTTTTATGAAAAAAAGAAACAGAAAAATATCAAATTCACAATTTCTCACTTCATGTGCAAACAAGTTTTGAATCATGTGGATCAAGGTCAGTAACCACTATATAAAAAAATTATAGAGATAACTTTTTATCTATACACTTGAATGTTATCAGTATAACTTAATTTTAAAAATAAGAAATATGAATGGTTCACATAACTGAATTGTTAGATCCAAATGTGAAATCTTTTATTCTTATAATTTTATCTGGATGTTTAACTCGGAAATAATATTTATGCAATCATTATTTCATGCTTTGAACTGCAAAAATGAAATAGCTATTATCACATATAGTTTATTTTTAAATTTCTTTACTGGAAATAAGTGATAATTATTTATAAATGAGGTATTAAGTCTGAACTGTATCTGGGTTTCCAGAGTGGCAGAATACAATTCTTTACCATTTGGCTCACTATTCTTTATCATAAAACCAAACATTGCCACTATAAGACAAAAATAAGTGGTGATAGCACTATCATACTACTATTCCTTAGCCAATGCATGACATTTCCTACTGTCTTAAAGTACTGCCATTCAAAAATATTTATTCCCCACACATAAGAGGGATCACTGTTCCTTTCAGAAGTAGTGATATATTATAAATCAGAAATATACAAAAATAAATTAACTTACCTCTGTACTTCTATGGTTCCAAGTGTCTCATAGGCAAAGTCACATTTGTCATCCATTTCAATAGCCTTGTTGATAAGTTGTACAGCTTTGTCGAAATCTGTGCTCTTTTGTAACTGCACCAGACCCTTGTGTACGTACAATGTTGCATTTGTCGGGTCCACAGCCAGTGCGGAATTGAATAAGGCCTCTGCCCGTCCCCACTCTTGTTGATCTGAGAGCACTTGGGCAAACAGAATGTAAGCTTCTGCACACCTCGGGAACCTTTCCAGCGCCTTCTCAAAATCAGCCCTCACCTGAGTCAATGCACCAACATTTTTATGCAACTGTGCATGCCTGTAGTCAGCGTAACACTTTTGAATGTAAGCAATCGAAAATTCTGGGTTAAGTTCCACGGCTTTAGCAAACTCTGCTGTTGCTTCGTCCATTCGTTCGAGTAACAAGTATACCTGACCTCGGTGATGATATATATCAGAGTTGTTAGGATCAAGCTTCACTGCATTTGCAAAATCCACAAGACAGCGCTCAGTATTTTCCAGCTGTGTGTAGAGGGATGCTCTTTTGATCAGAGCGTTTACCTTCACCTTGGCGGAGGCATCACTGTCAATAACCTTCCCAAGATCAGCTTGAGCCTCGTCATGTCTACCTAAGAGCAAATAAAACGTTGCGCGTAAGAGTAAAGCTTCATATTTGTACTTTCCTTCAGATTTTAGTTCTTCTGTGCAAGCATCCACAACAGATTCATAATCTTGTGCATCGAGCGCTTTTTTGGCTCTAGAGAAACCACCAGAGGCCTTATCATCCAACTTTATTTTGGAAATAGGATCTTCGGAGAAT
This sequence comes from Udranomia orcinus, assembly GCA_018247775.1. Classification (NCBI taxonomy): domain Eukaryota; kingdom Metazoa; phylum Arthropoda; class Insecta; order Lepidoptera; family Hesperiidae; genus Udranomia; species Udranomia orcinus. The sequence continues at coordinate 17,392 of DWGW01000165.1, forward strand.
GCAGAGAAATAGGTCTTAATAAAGTGCTTCGAAGGCATAACAGGTTGCCTTCGAGCTAAGGCTTCGCGAGCGTGCTGCCTTCCCAGTGCCTTTAGGATGCGATCAGCATTGACCAAGGAGCTCTGCACTTGAAATCTTTCTAAAATACAAGCTGAAGTAACGTCTTCCAAAGCTAGGACTAGATCTCCGCTCTTCTCGGCGGCTCGGGAGCGTCTGAGAAAAGCTTTTACATATTTCTCGTTTAATTTGAGCGCAAAAGTACAGTCTTCCTTGACCTGATCCCACATTTCGCGTTTCTCATAGCAAGCCGATCTGTTCTGATAGAATGTGGCGAGGTCCACCGGACGGTCAGGTGGGCAGGCCTCGATAGCTTCGTTGTAAAGAGCAATCGCCTTATCATACTCGCCAGCATGGAACGCCCGGTTTCCGGCACCCTTAAGTTTCATAGCACGATCTATAGCAGTCTCAGAGACTTTCGCGTTGTTCTCTTCGTTGTCCAATGATATTGTTGTTTTAGCTTTTAACTCTGCCACTTTCTTTTTTTCGGGATCTTCAAATCTGTTTCTTAAGTAAAGGTAACCTAAGCCGATAGCTAAAGGTGCACCAAGAAGAATAGCCAACTGCCATTTTGGGAAAGGCGTACTGCCCGTAGATGCCATCCTCATCGAAATAAATATCTATTTAAGGATTCACCATTTATTTGATCACGGTGAAAAGGAACCCTAT